>JAGEMR010000181.1:0-48603 GCA_021030915.1 Astrothelium macrocarpum | reverse complement strand
ATTATAAAAATTATATATAAATTGATTTTATTATTTATTATATAAAAAATAAAATTGATTTATTTATTATATTTTTTCATTATTTATATGAATTATAATCATTTAATATTTTTATATTTTCGGTTTTTAAATATTTTTATTTTAATAAAATATATATAATTTTTCGATTTAATTTATAATAAATTTTATGATCAAAATAGATCAAATTATTATCTCATATATATGAAAAAATAATGATTAAAAATAATATTTTTATTAAATAACAAAAAATTGATTTATCATTTATAATATTCATATAAATTTCTAAAAATCTTTTTTATAAAATCATTTTAATCATTATTCAATTATATATATCATTTAATTCAATTAATTTAAATCTTTTATTATTTAATAATTCTTTTTCAAAATTTATTGAATTAAAATGATTAAATAAATAATTCAATAAAAAATTATATAAATAATTAATATTTAAATTATTAATAAAATATTATATCAATTAAATAATTCGTTTTTATGAAAATCAAAATATAATTATTTTTATTATAATAAATTAATTAAAAAAGATATAAATATTTTTTGAAATATAAAAGAAGAATTTTAAAAGAAAAAGAATCCAATTAGAGGATATTTTATTGTATTTTATTGAAGATGTGTTGTGAATAATTCGCGAAATAGAAACAAAATTCAAAATAAAAGAATGATATGATTATTCACGAAAGATTCCAATAATTGAAATAAATAATAAGAAGGAAACTGAAAATTCAGAAAATGTATCTAATAATTCAGATGAGGAGGAAATTCCTCATAAACGATACGTAATGCGATTGTAGATGAAGAGCTGAAAAAAGCTCACCAGATCTGGGGACTCACCAGATCTGGGGACGTGACTCTATATGATTTATTCAGAATCATTTTTAAAGAATGTATTTAAAATATACGGAATTCGGCTATCAGTCATAAATATCAATAACGATTATCATCATATCAAGAGAAATTCCTCATATAATGGATTATTGATGAAAATAATTATAGATTTTTTTCTAATCATATTCGTATTTATAAGATAATTATTCGGATTATTTATACTGATGAAGATGATAATTCTATTAATAAATAATAGATTTCCAATTTTATTAAATATAATTCATGTATCATTTTTATGATTAGACGAAAATTGGATATAAAATGAATTGAAAACGCGATTTAAAATCAAATTATTATGTTTTTAATATTATTTAATAAAACATAAAAACGGTTTAATATTCGATTAGAGGATATATGAAATATGAACGAATATGATTTAAAATTAGATATTTATACAAATTCTATGATATTCATTTATTCAGATAAAAAATATATTTATAAAATAACATTATAAAATCAATAATAACTTTCAATTATTAAAATTATCAATTCATTAAATCGTTTTATTCATCTATTTATTATATTTAAAAATAAATATTTCTAAATTATTTGATTCTGACCGAATGAAATACCAAATTAATATTATATCATTTCTGAAAATGGCTGAATATCAAATGAAATTAAATTTAAATGATTAATACGTATATTTGAATTATAAATATATTCTGAATATAATGGATATAGACTTTTATTATTAGACGGGTATATTAACCATATTAATGTTGATTTTTTTTATATATATAAAATCGAATTCAAAATCGAATTAATATTTATATCTTCTCATATATTTTATATTATTTAATTATTGGATTTTTATGGATTTAATCTTATTAAAACGCGTTATTACAATCATATCGAAATTCTCAATCAATTAGATAATAATATGATTATCAAAAAAGATCACTTTATTTATTATTACAATCTCGTATATCAAAAAGGCCTTATTATATATAATATTCATACTGGATGAAAAATAACTGATTTGATGCCTTTTAATTTGAATAAACCGCTATCATCATTATTCGTAATCAATCCATATATGGGACCCAAATTTCAGATATCTCTATAACGAAAGCGACCTCATTCATATTCATTTGATACATTTAAAAACGAATAACAATTTCAAACAATTATTCGTATATTAGAAAAGGCTATTCGTATTAATAATAAAATGAAATATCTATTTGATAAAATAGATAAAATATTGGCGGCAGCAATAATAAACGTAATAGAATTGGAAAACGTAAATATATATTTGATATACGAATTAGAATAATATATAATGAAATTTATTAAAAAAAATATTCAAATAAATGCGAATGAAAAATTCGTTATAATGAAACAGATTCAAAAATCGATTATTGAAATAATTATTTCAGCAATTGTTCCACTAATTAAATTAATATTTAAAATTCTCAAAATACATTCAAACGTTGCCGCTGAGTTTATATATAGCGCCATATATACACAATTCCAATCTTAACTGTTATTATTGAGATAATTACACCAAATTTAAATGAGACGAAGTGGTGGAGGTGGTCGGAAACAGGGGTTGGTCGGAAACCGTGTAGGAGTTTTGCCGGCAGCGTGCACGTGCCTGCAGCGTGCACGCTCATCACCATAAAAATCTACCATATTAAAACGCTTATTTCTCAATCAAATATGAATACTTTTATTTTAAATTTAAGAAACTGATTGATGATATATTTATGAAATTTTTCATTATAAATCAAAATCTTCTAAATGACGTGATCATTTAATATTATATTCTAATTTAATTTTCGTAAATTTTATTATTTTTTATTCTATAATAATTTTAAATATCGAATTCGATATTTTTATTTTATTAATTTATTTTTTTTTTTTTTTAGATCTTTTTTTTGATATTTTAATTTCTAATAAAAATTGTGTCGTAATTTTTTTTTATTTCTTTCTCATCTCGCGTATAATTTTTCGATTAATCTTCTATTTTATTTTCTTAAATCTTTTTTTTTCTTTCTCAATCTTTCGTTTTTAAAATTATTATTTCTTCCGTATCTTATTAAGAATTCTTTTTTCAGATTTCTGTTATTTCCGGATCTATTTAATTTATTCTATCTGATCTTTCTATTTCTGAAATTACAAAATATATTCAATCTTTTTAGAACTAATTCAGATCATCTTTTATTCATTTTCAATACATATTTTTTCAATTAAAAATTTATCACAAAATTTTCATTTTTTCTGAATCTTGATATTTTCATTAATCTATATAAATTGATATTTTAAAATGGCGTTTTTTACAATAATTATCTTATATTTATAAAAGAATTTTTTATTGATAATATCGGTTATTTTCGTATGAATAAAATATTTTATTCTTCTTCAATCGTTTTTTAAAATATCTAAAAATGATTCTTTTGAATTATTTAAAATAGATCTTTTTATTAATTATAATTAATCGAATATAATTTCCAAATGAAATGATATTAAATTTATTTTAATCTAATTATTCATAATATTATATTTTATAAAAATATTAATAAAAATAAATCAGAATAAATCAAAAAAATCTTTTAAAAATAAATTGATTATTTTTTCAATAATCTCAATTCAATCCTTCAAATATTATGAATATCATATAATCAAAGGATTAAATAAATTAATATCTAAAAATTATAATCGATATATTGAATAAAATAAAAAAATAATTATTAAAATATAATTTTTGATAATCTAATAAAGGAATTTTAAATTAAAATAATTATTATGATCATTTAATCAGAAAAATTTCCAATATTTATCATTTTTAATCTTTTTATGAATATTTTTATCGAAAATTTTAATTAATCATTTGAATATTAAATTTTTATTCATAAAATCAGAAAACGTATTTATAAAATAATAATTATATTCATTTGATTTAAAATTTTAAAATTATAAAATTTGAAAATTTTTATAATTTTGATAGATCAGAATTGATAAAAAAAAGATATTATTTATATAAATAATAATTATAAAAATTATTCACGATTTATTATTTATTTATAATATATTTTTAATCCAATTTTATTTAAATATTAAAATAAAAATAATATATTTCATTTTATAAATATAATTTTGAAAAAAATTCTTTTCATTGATATTATAATTATTTTATAATATAATATCATATTCTTTAATTTTTCAATCAAATTAATAATAATATTAATATAAATATTAAATTAGACGATTAATATATTAAATTAAAATATTTTTTAAATTTTATTCAATTATTTGATTTTTTTTATATAATATCGAAATTTTTGAAATAAATTAATATAATCTTATTTATATGATTTTATTTAAAATATTCAATTCAATAATTTTCAGATCATATATCAATTAAATTAAAAACGAATTTATAAATCATAATTGATATAAAAAAGACATTGAAGATAAAAAATTTATTAATTTCGTTTATAAAAATTTTCATTTATTTATTATTAAATAGATTTTTATTTTTATGATAATCATTTTTTGAAATTATTTTATCTCATCAATGATATGATAATATTGAATAATTAATTCCATATTTTTTTATAATTTTTATGATATTAGAAATTTTTTACGAATTCAAATCTTCAATCATTAAATTGATTATTTATATATTAGTAAAGAAATAAATATTCTAATATGATAGATTTTCGTGGTGGTGAGCGTGCACGCTGCAGGCACGTGCACGCTGCCGGCAAAACTCCTAGGCCGACTTAGCACCTCGGGGCGATTCCCGAATGGAAAACCCACCGTCAATCACGTGTCGTTGAAACTCATAGGATTCTATCCCTGGTATCGGAGATCACGCCGCCGTGACAACCGAATCTGCTGCATACCTACACAAACTACAAACTCCGTATTAGCTGAAGTTCGCGGCTTTGATCATTTCCTTATGCACCCTGCAGCATCGTGCTTCACCTATCCTTGATCTCTTTTTCGCAATGTCTGATGAGTCAGTATCATCAGATGATTTGGTGTTCTAGTAACTCCTGTGCATACATGGCTCACGCCTTTTGTAGTTCAATCTACAAGCTTCCGCTACCTGCCCATTTTCTGTCAGAACGTAGAGATATAGTGGCACTCCAATCTTCGTCAACTAGTCATCTACCTTTTGGCTCGACATAGAATGGCGTGCTCGTGAGATATTCTAATGTATTATAAGGCACCGGTCACACCAAGTCAGAAAGCTATTGGAAGTTTTGGACCGCGGTTCAGATCTTCCTCTAGTAGTAAAACAGCCCGATGGAGACGTCTTAGGGACTCTTAAATGTAACGAGAGAATATTGCTGCTTATATTAACTGAAGACTGACACGGCTGGCTGGTTGCCCCTTATTGAAAGGCTAACGTAACTTGCGCTGACATGTTCTGAACCAGGCTCAGTCGTCGAAGCAATTCTTTGGTCATGTCCAGTACCGATATCGCAAATCTGACCTGTTTTTTTTGTTGAGCCTCCGATTGAGAAGAACATACTGAATATTTGCCCACATGGTAGACAGAAGCGCGACAGACGTAGTCGCAACAATCACTGTCCAACCTATGTGATACAAAGGCGCGTCGCTCTGCTGAAAGAGTTGGCTCCCAATAATACCAGAACAATTAGCAGACATGATGAAGATTGCAAGTGTGATTGATCTTTCACCGGCGGTACGAGCATTAAGTGCCATCCATGAACCGTTTATAGGATCTAGGAAGATGTTAAGACAATTATTATGCTATTCCAGTCTCAAGCAACTCACGCCAGATGGATGAAACGGAGATGGCCAGGGTGAGAATCGCAAAGCGCATATGTTGATCCTTCGAGTAGACTAATAGCCGAAAAGCAAGCTGCCCATAAAGCTCAGATTCTCAAGCGTACTTCAAGAGACACAGAGCAGACTGACCGCGAAAATCCACCACAGCAGCATTCCTATGAGGACGACTGGACCGCGGTAGCCAAGTTTGTCACTATTGTTTATTAATCATCGCCTTAATAAGTGGTACCGGAGACGTACGCAGCTATACCCCAAACAACATTTAGAATGAGCTGGATCCATTGGCCAATGGAGACCAGAGCATTAGATTTCAATCTCGGATAGCCCAACGAATTGACTAGGGTAGGCGCGTAAGACCACAACGTGGATGAGGGCGCTAGTCCAAGGATAGTCAACAACATATGTGGATAGAGTCTCCAGTTTTTGAGCTAGGAAAATGAGCTGTGCTAAAGACTGCGGTTATTGGGCATGGCATACTGTACGAACTATCTCGGATCCACTTATGTTCTTTCTCGAATGTTCCTTTGTTGGGTTATCGGAAAGGATTCTACGAGTTAAGATCTGGCTCTCTTGCTCATTGAAATAACAAAATCTTGCGTAGCATGTAGGACTTGCAGGGCCAATAGGAAAGAAGAATGTAAAGACGAATCCTACGAGTATCGAAAACAAGCCTTCGATCTGGGTAATTGCGGTCAGACAAAGCACGCTTGTACCAATACGAAATAGCCGACTCACCAAGAGCAGCCACTGCCAGCCTGTCAGGCCACAGACTCCTCTCATATGCAGTCTAATTACAAATGAGTCACAGAAGAGTACAAGAAACTTGAAGCTTGAAGGCTTACACCCCATACGCAACAAGACCACTGGAAGCCTGTGCCAGCATGTTCCCAATAAAAAACCAAGCAAATCTTTTTGCTGGTTTCATCTGTCTTGTACCATCTTGTAATGGTGTACAGACCAGCAGGAATGAACCCGGACTCACACAATCTGAGGGACAGATCAGTTTTCTCAATTCACCAAGTGGAACCTTCGAGAGTCCTACCCAAGCAGCAATCTCGTACTCAAGAAAGCTCCGAGGCCTTTCTGGAACGCCTGAAAAGTAGCTACTAATCCCCTAATGCGGCATCATAAATTTTTGCTGTGGGGAAGACAATAGCACCAATTACTGCACGTACCAGGCTATAATCTGACCACTGATCCACTTGGCAGGACCGATGCGGTATAAAATATAGTTGCTGGGTATCTGAAGAATTACAAGCAAGGTCAAAAGACAACTGGAGCCGGAAAACATACCTCTAACAGGACTATGCCGACCGAAAGCAGCTGCTGCCCAATGTTGAACTGATCCTGAGTGATACCAACGTCGTGAAAAAAGGAATCTGTAAGGGCATTTCCGCTGATAGCCATTTGGTAAGCATCTGGTCCGCACGACGTGGTTCCTATGCTATGAAGTGACTTACATGTTTCCTCGATCCAGTTGAAGTGCGAAAAAGGCCAGCATTAATAGTGGCATCACGACGGAATCAATCCTCCCAAATTAGTGAAAGTATCAAGGGGAGATGTGCAGTTATACCTCCGAACTAATCTTTTCTCTTCTTCTTGGGTCCAGGTGGTAGTAGCATCAAAGTCTATTCGTTCATCGACCGGAGACTCCTGAATCTCAGCACTACGTATATCGGGACCTGGTCTTTTAGGTTCAAAACCCTCCTTTTCGTCCAGAGGAAAGAGTGACATGTTGATCAGACTGGACTCCAAATCTATCAAGAAAAACAAGTAGTACTGCTGCAAAGAGAGCCTGTGAAATATTCGAAATTTTGATATTACGTAGTTGCTAATTTATATTTATTTGGCCTGGCAGATTTCGGTTTACCTCCCGCTTGGCCATGGCGATTAATTTCTGCCACAGGCAGTTCTAACATATTTGCGCATGTGTAGAACGCAATTGCGTAGAAGACTGATGCCATTTGGCAAGTCCTTGTCGCAATCAGAGCCATTGCGACTGTTCCAATCAACTATGAGAATGCTCCACGCTATTTCTCCACCATTTCAAGGGTCACCGATAGCCCCGCGCAACGCACGACATCTGAGTCAGGGATTCGTTATGGCATCATATTCCCGAAATTCGATATCTTGAATCAATAGCCCATCAGCGACGATGCGCCTTCTTAACGACTTGGATACACAATAAAACAACATGGCCAATCTTGAAGCTCGAAAGCATATATTTCCGGACTCGGGATTTCCAACGACTCTTCATCCCAATTTCAATCCCAAAATAAAAAATTATGTTCCTTCAGACCCACTCCGTGAGGGGATAGACCCGCCAAGAGATCGCGCAGCATTTGCAGACCCTGAAAAGCAAGCGCTGTTGTCCGTGGCTAAGCGCGTAGAATCTTTAGGCACGATTCTCGAGGACGTCCAATTGTCGCGACTCGACAAGCAACAGCTCGATGAGCTTGCGTTGCCTGTTGCAGAAAGAGGTGTAGTTTACTTCCGAGACCAAAACCTTACCACAGATCAACAGGTGGAACTTTTCGAGCACTATGGTAAGATTTTGGAGCTATCTGTAGTTCAATTGTTGGCTGCTAATGAAGTTTAGGGATTTTGGATAAGCATCCGGCGCAGAAGGTAGAGTCTGCTTGGCTCTGGGCAGGTAATAGCTGATTAACACAATAATGCTAGGATGTCAAAGTATGTGTACATGTTTCATCACAATATTATTTTCTTTGCTAATTCATGAAAAGCATATCACTATCCGTGGCAGCACGGAGGACCATCGGGAAATGGGCAATTATACATCATGGGTATTTCGCTCCTCCTCGTGTATCCGCACATGTTAATGACAAAGCGCAGCCATCGGGAGATTTCCATGCAGATACATCCTTCGAAATCAACCGTATGTTAGTGCTGGTGGCGTACGTTTATTACATTGATACTCATCCTGCTGATCTAGCACCATCTTATTCACTTCTCCGCATGGAAGAACATCCGCCAGTTGGAGGCGACACGGCTTGGATAGAGACGCATCTGATCAAAGCTATACACGACACTAAATTTAGCAGGTATCCCAATACGGCTTATACGATGCACTCAGCCCAGTTATGCAGAAATTCGTTGAGGGCTTGCATGCCGTTCATACTTCGCGATTTCAATGTACGTCCCATGGAGATTTATTCTAATTTTGACCTGATGATCTTTTAGATGATACCATCCTTGACCTGTGGGTAATAGGGCCAAGTCGACCCCCTGTTGATACTCACCATCCTGCTGTGCGAACACATCCGGTTACTGGATTGAAGGCATTGAATGTGAACAATGGATTCGTCACGGGCTTTGCAGAACTGAAAAAGGCAGAGTCGGATAAGCTCCTTGACTTTTTTCAATATCACATCCACTCTGCGGATGACCACTATGTTCGTTGGAAGTGGCAAATTGGTAGCGTGGCGATGTGGGACAATAGGTGGGGGAGACTACTCACTTGAGAAAAATATCGAGCTTGCTGACCAGAGCAGATGTGTTATTCATCGAGTGATTCCGGGGACATACAAGGGTAGTAGACGTGGAATTCGGACCACCGTATTTGGTGAGAAACGTAAGTATAGTGATGACTTTATTTTACGCCTGCGCCCATACCTTTCGGGCATTAAGACAGATAGGCTAACGTCGTCGATCCATCACAGCTTACTTTGATCCGAAAAGCGAAAGTCGAAATGAACGTACACGAAGACTAGAAAAAGGAGAAGAAGAGACGAAAATTAACACAACGATCAACTATACAAATGGAACGACAAATTAAACTTACAAGGCGATGATGACTGATGTACGCAAAACATTGCTTTGTTAGATAGGGCCGGTCTTTGTTGCTCCTATGATTACGGTAATGCTAATGCAAAAGGACGAAGAAGAACTGTCCCAAACGAGCTTTGTAATATTTAGAATGTGGTTCAGAAATTTAATTATGTTAAAAAAAAAGGGTTGCGCCGTGATTTAAAACTTTGCGAGCATGATTGCAAAAGCTTTAAAACCCAAATTTCGGATCCATCGTTGTAATTTAGCACAGGGGTCGGAAGGATCATTAAGGTATGGCATCATCATGCAGGATTCTGGATTATTTGGATAGTATAGGATAGCATAATAATCCTGGATTATCCAAAGATATATCCGATAATTCCGATTTTTATTCAATTATCAAAATTTAGTTTTAATATTAAAAAATTCTTTCATCTGATTTGTGTGTAAAATATTTTATTTATAATGGATTTTAATTCCGAAATTTTTTTTGTTATTTTTTTTGAAATTTCTGATATATAAAAATCTGAAAAAAAGATTTCAGATTTTCATTAATATATTCACGATTCATATGAAAATGAATTAATTAAATAAAATAGGCGGTTATTTTTTTATTATAATCAAAAGAATTATTTATATATATTAAATATTGATACAAATTTTCGGTATCATATTATGATATATGATATTATTAATAAAATTTGTATTTTTTATGCGAAAAAAATTTTATATATTCAATTTATATAATTATATAAAAAGGTCATAAATAATATATACGAAATGGATGAATTTGAGATTTTGATATTAAAAAGAATTTTCAATAAAAATATCTTCAGAAATATACTGATTAATTTGATTATTGTAAAAAATTTTCCGTTTTAATTATTTAAATGATCAGAATTTTATATAATTTATTCAATTCTGAATTTTATATCAATTTTAATGATCCATTTAAATAATAAAAATTTTATTTTTTTTATTTAAAAATAATACGATTATTGTTGAGTACAGGTCATTCGATGGTGCAGTGGAAGTAAGGACATTCAGGATAACGCTCATAGAGTTATTGTAGAAGGAACTGCCAACTGTGTTGCTTGCTGATACGCTAGTTAATGTGTTAATAATTATAGATAAAAAGAGACAAAAGAAGGGGATGAAATATCCTTCTTCTGATGTTAATTCTCATCAGAAATAATAAACGGATATTATCCTCTCAGTCTGTATATTTTTAACATTCCTTTTCAGGTTTAAAGATCAATATTTTATTAATTCAAATTGTTGAATAAATATTTGAAAATTAGAATCAATTTTAAATTTAATAAATTCATCAATCGTCATATCAGAATTGGAAACAAATTCAATAATAATTTTTCTTATTCATCATAATATTTATATATAATAATAAATAATATTAATATATTTTGATTATTCATAAATATATATATCTTTCATTAATATTAATATAATCTGATTATTCTTTCAAAATCCAATTATTATTCTAATAAATAAATTAAGAATAAATTTTTGATTTTCTTTTATGATTGATTTTAAAAAAAAAGGTCTAATCAGATATTTTTATCTCATATTTTTTAAAATTTGAATAATTCATTAAAATTATTTTACGTATTTATATATTATTATATATTCCATTTTTATTATTAATATTATTATCAATTTCTATTTTTTATTCATTCACGAAATTAGATTTTTAATAAAAATAAATATATTTTTTAAAATAAATATTCTATTTATTTTATTCATAATATAATCTGAATCAGAATATTTAAATAAAATATTTAAATGATTTTTATAAAACGTAATTCTGAAATTTTTATTTGACCGAACATATTGATTTAATTTTTTTAATATTGATATATAAAAATCTATTAGATTTCTGAAATATTAATTCAATTTTTCAAATATAAAAATAATATCTGATCTGATCTGGATTTTTAGATATATTCATTTTTCAATTTTTTTGGCGTATTTCTATTTATTCATTCTATTATTATTAGAATTTATTGATCAAAGATTCTTATATGAATTCATAAACGATTTAATCGGATTAATATTATTTCTATTCATATAAAATTCTGAAAAAATATTTTGAATATAATATATTTAATCAAATTATAAAATTCTTTTAATTTGATTTTGTGTTATTTGAATTTTTAAAATTTTCTGAATTTCTTTTAAATTTTTAATTTTGAATATAATATTAAAGATATTTTTGAATTATTAAATATTTTTTAATTTCTTTCTGATGATTGTGATATCGTTGATATATATCAGAATTATAAAATTCTTTTCTGATTAAATGAATAAATAAGAATCTATTTCATTTTATTCAAAATTAAATTTTTTCATTTTTAAAATATAATATTAATTCCAATTTTGTATAATTTATTTTAAATCATATAAATTTTATAAAATATAAAAATATATTTCTGATAGAAAAAAAATATCTGATGAATTTATCATATAGATATCTTTTTTCAAAAAAGATTCGATAAAAATATTATTAATATTTATATTATATATTTTAAAATCTTTTATATAAATTATGATTATAAATATCTATAATATATTGTATCAGATAATTGATATAAATATCTTTTCAAAATTAATTTTAAATTTTTATAAAAAATTTCTAATAATGAATTTTATTTTGAATTTTTTAATTGATCCATTAATATTATATTTGATTTTGAATATTCATTTAAAAATAATAATATTTGATTCTTTTAATAGAAATATCATTTTTCAGATATTATTGATAATGAGTGTTTATATTTTTTTTATTAATGATATTTTTTTATATATATTCCCATTCCGGATTATTAATAATTTTATCATATATTTTAAATTTAGAAATTTTTTTGATTTCAATGATGAATAATATTCAATTAATTTTGATAGAATTATTTGATTCTATTTTTATAATAATTATAAATAGAATTCGAAATATTTTCATTTAAAATTGATCTAGATTCTTATCATCGTCCTCTTTTTATCTTTTATTTCTTCTGATTTTTTGATTGATGAAAATTTTTTATTCTTTTTATACCGTTTTATTTATAATATTTTGATTCGGATTTTTAATTATTTTTTCATAATTCATTTCTGAAGATTTTTTAATTAATTTATTATTTATCTTTTTTCATAACAGAATTTCAATATAAAATAATATATATTTCTGAATTTCTGATTTTAATGATCTTTTTATTAAATTTCTAATTGAAATAATATTTAAAATGATATTAATTTGAATATTTAAATTTTTATATACAATTTTTTCATTTTTATTGAATCGTATATTATCTATTGAAATTTTGATTATTATTTTTTTATCAGATATTCATATTTTATATTATTTTATAATATCATTTTCATAATTAATAAATATTTCTGATTCTTTTTTATTCATAAATTTATCTGATTATTCAGATAGAAATTTTGAATCAATATAAAAATATATTTTATATTTCCAAATTCGGATATGATCAATTAATGATTTAATTCTATAGAAAATTTCTTCTGATGAAATTTTTTATTCATCAATTTCTAATCCAATAATTGTTTGATTTTATATATATATTCCGATTTCTAAAATTTCAGATCAGAATTCGTTTGAAAAAACGACTTCTTTTAATATTAATCTCATATTTTTTTCTAAAATTTGGATATTTCTTTCAATAAATTCATTTTATATTGAATTATATAATTCTATTGGATTGGAATTTATATTAAATTCTTTTTTTCATTATTTTATCATTTTAAATAATTCTTTTATATTATCAAAATGTATAAATTTTAATATAAATTCTATTTTTCATTTTATTTTCAATTTTCAGATTAGAAGAATTTTCATAATTTCATTTTTTATTTTTAATGAAAAAATCTAATATTTTTTAAAATAATTGTTTATAATATATGGGAAATATCATTCATTATTACGAATTTTTTCGATAAAATCATAAATATTTATGAATACTAATCCAAAAATAAATGGCCTTTTTTTTATTATCTTTTTTCATATTTTTCTGATTTTAATATGAATATAAATCTTATATGAAATATTTTTATTTATAATAAGAATCGTTTTATTTAGAATAATCATTTTATAGAATTAATATAAAATTTGATTTTCAAAATGATCAAATTTCTGATATCAAAATAATATTTTAATTTATCTTTTATTAATATATGGAATTATTTTATATTTTATCTGAAATTAATTGATATTTTAATTAATTATAGAAATAGCCAATTCATTATATTAATTTTAATATTTAAAGATTTTTATTTATAATTAATTCAGAATCTTTTATATAATATATATTCTATTTTAGATTTTTATTATAATAATTAATTCTTATTTCTGATTAATAATAATAAAAATTATTGATAATATTAAATTGATTAAATAATAATCATAATAAAATTTTTATTCAAAAATTAAATTGATTTCAAAATTAGATATAAATAGAATATATAAAATGATTTTATTATTTTCATTATCATATATAATTGTATTTTTCATATTTTCTGATGAAAAATATCCTCCGCCGATTTTAATTCATTTTTTTAAAATCATAATTAATGATTCTTTAAAAATTGATTATTATCAATCATATGAATTAAAACGTAAAAATTAAATATCCATTAAATATATGAAAATTTATTTTTTATTTATATGATTTACGTAAATTTTACCGTTTCATAATCATTATTATTTGATGAATTTTAAAATATTGATAATGATATAATTGAAAAAACTGAAGAAATTTTTTGAATAATATATATTTTATAATAATATTATTTTAATCTAATTTTCTTCTTTTTTTCGAATTTTTTAATTTTGAAAAATAATTTTTTAATAAAAGATTTAAAATCATTAAAATTTGATAATTTTTATTTTGATGATTATTTTTTTATGATTCTATATATTCCAATTTTTGATTTGATAATTTATTTTACCGTTTCATGATCCGAATAATTCTTGATATAATAATCTTTTTAATCATAAAAAAAATATATCATTTGAATGAATTATAATCTATTAAAAATTCGTTTAACAAATATTATTATATTTTCTATTTTTATATTATTTTCTTTTTCGTGAAATAATTAAAATATCTTATTTATATCTATTTTATTTTGAATATTAATTATATTTCATATCGAATTATATTTTAAAAATAAAATTAATAATAATTATTAAATTCAATATTTTAAAATCAAATATATTTTATGATCTGATTTAATAATAATTATTTTTTTTGATAAAATATTTAAATATATCCAAATTTTTTCTATTATTATGATATCATTTATTTTATAAATTGCGTATTAAATCTGATATTATTTGATAAAAATTTGGAATTTTCTTTCGTATTTATTTTTAAATATTATTTAAATTTCTTTTATTTGAATATATTTTATGATATATTCGTCATTCTTTTTTAATATATAGAAATCAATTTAATATAATATTATATTAGAATTTCGTTCGAATTTGATAAAAAGATTAGATGGAATTAATTGAAAAATTATAAAATTCGTATTTTTAAAAAATGAAATTGAATTGATAATTCAGTATATTTATTTATTAATAAATCATTTCGATATTTATCAGAATTATATTTTATAATTCGTGCGAATTAAAAAAACGATAAATCATTTTTATCTGATAAAATCAGATATTATTATTTAAAAAATAATTGATGAAATCTGAATTATTCGTAAATAATTAAAATTAAAAATCGAATTATATGAATAAAATAAAGAATAAAAAATAATAATAATTTTTGATCATTAATATTGGAATTATATTCAGATTCTATTTCTTTTAATTAGAATCCAATTAATTCAATTTTTTAAAATTGATTGATTTGATATATTCTTTTCACGATTTAAATATATCTTCAGAAAATAATAATATTTCTATTGAAATTATCTGAAATTTCATGTATACGGCGGATGGAGAAGATGATGATATTCTTTAATTTTTATATCTCCTGAATAAAT
The DNA here is from genome assembly GCA_021030915.1 of Astrothelium macrocarpum. Lineage (NCBI taxonomy): Eukaryota > Fungi > Ascomycota > Dothideomycetes > Trypetheliales > Trypetheliaceae > Astrothelium > Astrothelium macrocarpum. The sequence goes on along the minus strand of JAGEMR010000181.1, from coordinate 33,093 downwards.
AGATTGAGAAAGTCTTTTTATAATGAACGACGTCATATAATATTATGATACGATTATAGTTCTGAATGGCCTTCTACAAAACCCGGATTTATAATTTATTGAATACAGGTCATTCGATGATGCAGTAAAAGTAAGAATATTCAGAATAACGTTCACAAAATTATTATAAAAGGAACTGCCAATTGTGTTGTTTGTTGGTGCGCTAACTAATGTGTTGATAATTACAGATAAGAAGAGACAAAAGAAGGGGATGAAATATCCTTCTTCTGACGCTAGTCCTCATCAGGAACAATAAGCGGATATTGTCCTCTCAGCCTGCATATTCTTAACAATTATCAATAAAATATTATATGAAAGGATTTTTAATCTATATTTATAAATATCCATTTTTTAATTGATATCTGAATTTTATTAAATAATTTCTTTTTTTTTATAATTTATATTCATTATATGAATAATGAAATGAAATTTCGGAATATCTTTTTTATTTTTTATATAATAATTGAATATTCAGAAAAGAATCAATAGAAATTCATTTTTCTGGTATTTTAAAAATATGAAATTATATAAAAATTTGATATTTTAATCACGGATAATTCAAATATAAATGATATTTTTTATTTCACGATAAATAAATATATAAAAGAATAAAATATTAATTGGAATTAATAAAAATAAAGAATTCATTATTAAAAATATATTATTAATTTCATTATATAAGATTTTTTATTCAAAGATTTTTTTGATTTAATAATATTTAAATCATATAATTGAAAAGAAAATAAAAATATAAATTTGAATAAAAAATAGATAAAAAAGAAAATAGATTAATTTTATATATTTGGAATTTTTGGAAAATTTTATAATATTATTATTTATAATCATAATTTGTCATTTTATTCGATCGAATTTAGACGAATAATCGGAAGAATGATTTTATTAAATAATCGTATAAGATGGAATTTCTGATTCTTTTTTTTTGATATAATTTTAAAATACGAGATTAATATCAATGAATATATAAAATTTTATTTTAATATTCTATTATCTGATATTTTTAATATATATAAATGGAATCAATTTTATATAATTCATATTTTTTTGAAATCGTTTTATTATATAATATTTAAAATATAAAATTATAAAATATATTTGAATAAAATTCTTTTAATGATGGATATTTTATTTATATATATAAAGAATTCTTTAATATAAAATCTAATTTTATTTATACGAAATTTTATTGATAAAAAATAAAAATGAATATAAAAAATTCAATAAAAAATTTATTATATGAATTTATAAATATTGAAAAAAATATCAGAAATATTATTAATATTTAAATGATTTATCATATTATACGATAATATTTATATTTCATTCAAATAATTATATAAAATATATTAAAAAAATCTAATAAAAAAATTGAAAAAAAATAATTTTATATAAAATTATATTTTTTTGATATTAATTCAAAAATATTTATAATATTTCTGAATTTATTTTATATAATAATATTCAAAATCAAATTTTATCAGAATAATGAATCCAATTAAATATATATAATAAGATTTATATAAATATATAAAATAAAATTAAAATAAAAGAATAAATAAAAAATGAATATAAAAAATATTATAATGAAATATCGTACGATATTGAAAATATAATAATTTTATAATAATGATATCAAAATCAATAATAAAAATATTAGTTATTTTTTTCATATTTTATAATAAAAATATTTTCCATTCCAATAATGAATAATGAATCTGAAAAAAATTTTTCATATATATATTATATAATTTTATAAAAAAAAATGATTTTTGATATAATGAATATTAAAAGAATTGAATATTTGAAGAATTGGATTTGAAAAAAGATATCAGAAATTGAATATTTATATGATGAATAAAAATAAATATTTTTTTTATTAATTCATTATATAATATATGTAAAATTTTTTATATAAAATATAAAATTTGTAATTAAATTCGTATTATAAAAATATTTTTTTTAAAAATTTTTAAATGAGAATATAATATTCTATAAATTTGTCAGTTATTTATAAATTTCGTATAAATATTTTTAAAATATTTATTTGATGAATAGAATATCATATAAAATTTTTTGAACAGCTGATATATGTAGGTCTAATCTGATTTGGAAATGGGCCCGGAATGATCCTTAATATTAGGATAATTATCCAGATCCTATGCTATTCAGCTATTATGCTATGCTATGCGATCCAATGATCCTTCCGACCCCTGATTTAGCATAACCTATTTTTTTACTTCGTTCGATATACGGGTGACCCACCTATCTTTACTCTTTCCGCTTAGCACCTTCGTTTCCAGCAGCAAATGCGCTCAGCGATGTTCTCTCATACCTTGCTCCAGCAACGCAAGCTTTTAGTATGTAGATATAATACTATGTCAAGTTGTTAGCTCTTGTGTAGTGAGACGTCCAGTACGCCGATGTTTCAGGAAGCAGCAGCAATACCCATTACGGTCCTACCCTCATCATCCTTGACTTCTATATCAAGGCCTTTGACGAATAGGCATTGTGTCCACGCCGGCCATCGAGAGTTTCCCGCGTATCCAGCAACGACATGGAATAGCGTGCGAACCTTGGGATCGGGATCCGTCAATCTCACGTCGGCTTTATCGAAGACTCCAAAGACCTCTTAACGCACCTCTTCTAGCGTAGCGTAGGTGATGTCGACTTGGTCAGCGGTAACATAATAGCAACCTGCTCGATCCTCTGCCCGCACGCCACCCTTGTCAAGAGACACCACGAGCGCAGTACGATTGGCATGAGTACGTTCATTGACGTCGACGAAGCGGTGGACGGGAAGTCAAATTGGGCGCCGTGCCTGCCCGACACGCAAAGCCTCGGCGAGGCCTTCGTTAGCCATATAGTGAAGAGCGGTGTCACAGCGACTATCCCTGGAACGAGGATCGGCACTAGGTGCAAGAATCTCGTCAATGAGCGTGTTGAGTTCGACATTTTCTTCGCACCAAAACCCGAGAGGATACTGTTGCATGCTGAACGGCGCGATGCAGAGGGCGATTCCTATGGAGATCTACCAAGTTGATCAATGCAAGACAATGATTTAAGAGGTATGCGAGGGACCGTCTGATCTTTGGGGTTTGATACCTGCGCATTGTTATAGAATGAATATTACTCTATCTTGGTACATAATGTGATTTTTATATAGAAAACCCACAGCGGTCATGACATGATTCATGGACCTAGTTTCTCTACTTGTTAAGGGCTTGTAATTGGCACTGATGAATTGGAGTTAGCTCACGGGCAACATTCGTGCAACATCTCAGGAGCTTACCATCTGATAGTAAAGACCTCTTTCCGCTACAAGAGTCGCATGATTTCCGACCTCAACTACGTTTCCATCACCGATCACAAAAATCACATTTGCATTCTGAATCGTTGCGAGTCTATGTGCGACAACCACGGTCGTCCGGCCCTTTGCAGTCCTTTGGAACACGCCTTGAACCAATCTCTCGGTCTCGGAATCAAGATTTGAAGTTGCTTCATCGAGCAACAAGAGGCGAGGATTTCTAATGAGAGCTCTGGCAATGGCAATCCGCTGCTTCTGTCCCCCGGACAGAGCAACTCCTTTGCCTCCGACCATAGTCTCATACCCCTCCGGTAGTGATGAGATGAAGTCATAGATTTCGGCGTCACGACACGCTTGATCCAAGGCTGCATTCGAAGTTTCGGCCTCGTTTACACCAAGGAGGATATTTTTGCGGATCGAACCTTCGAATAAGAAAGGCTCCTGTGCCACGAGACATATGGAGCTTCGATATTGCTCTAAAGAGATCTCTTTGATATCAGTGCCATTGCAAAGGATTCGACCTTTTCGGGCTATATAAAATCTTTCCAACAAAGAAATGATGCTAGTCTTTCCGCAGCCAGAAGGGCCGACAATGGCGGCAAACTGCCCTCTCTCAATGATCATGTTTAAGCCTTTCAAAACTGGGATGTCTCGAGAAGAATACTGGAACCAGATGTTTTGCAGTTCAATCCTGACCCCAAAAGACCCCGTTTCACTCTGCTCAGGATCGTCAAGGGAAAATGAGGATGCTGTAGACGTAGACTCATCGTGAGATCTCATGTTTCGAACTCGGTCCGCGGCAGCCATAGCTTGTGCGATGTTGGGGCCGAAACTTAATGATTGTCCAGCACTTGTGCTACCTTGCACCATCGCGAGATAGACGACCAAATAGTTGAATGGGGTATACTCATGGTTGGCGAGTAGCTGACCCCCATACCATAGCACGAAGGCCATGCAAAGTAAGGCAACGCTATCACTCAACGCGAATATAAGAGTTGAACGCTTAGCTTTACGAGACGCGTTCGCGGTATGCGATTCCAGCAAGTCTTCATACCGTCGGTAGATTTTGGATTCCAAGGCGAGCGCAGATACGGTTCGAAATGCTCCGATGGACTCCGTAGCAAATCTGGAGCTTTCGACAAAAACATCCTGATTCATCTTTTCGAGCTGTATTTCATAGCGCATTCGGAGAAATCCTGCGATCAGAATTATTGGCATGACTGTGAGTAGAGTCAATAGCGTAAGCTTCAAGCCAAAATAGAACGACATAGCGATAGATCCGAGTATACCGAAGACGGAGATGAAGACGATTGCCATGTTAATGCCAAGGAGCTGCTGAAGTTGTGCCGGATCACCAGCCATACGCGCAGTCAGACTTCCTATGGAATTCTCCTCCTCGTCATAATAGCGGAGAGGCTGGAGGAGAACGTTCTGGAAGTAGTCTCTACGATATGCCGCAGTAATTTCCTGGTACTGTCAGCAAGCTCATAGATGCAATACGAGCCCTACATCAGATTCAAGCTTACAAACGCAACCGTGTTTGATGACCATCCGAGGATATAGTAGCTCATGCCTACACCTACGGCCAATGTAAAGAATAGAAAGCACCACCAGTTGCTTTCATTGCGTAAGAAATCGCCTACAAGATTTACGACTGAGATGAGCTTTGCAAACAGGAAAGCCTGTAGAGGGAATGCAGCTATTATAAGCGATCAGCGTCCATTTTAATACAATTTGTGAAGTCTCCAGGAGACGCGCAGATACTCAGGGTGTCACTTGGACGGACTTACCACCAGCGCCCAAGGTACCTAACAGCAACAAGCTATACCATCTTGACAGCCGCTTCTGCTCCCAAAGTAGGATCCAAAAACTACCAGCTACGCGCTTGGATTTGTTTATGGGCCGTTGAAGGTTAATTTGATCCTCATCATCGAAGCTGATTTTCTCAAGGCTGACGCAGTCGTCGCTTTGTTCACTGGAGCTGGGCTGTATAACCTTTTCCGAATCACGTCTCTCGGTCGATAAATGTTGAGTGCATGCAAGAGCCCAATAAGGACCTGTCTGATCGGCGAACAGCTCGTGGTGGGTCCCTTTCTGGATGACTTTGCCCTTCGCCAAGACGAGTATGTTGTCCGCCTTCATCACGGTCGACAATCGATGGGCGATTGTGATTGTAGTCCGGCCTTTGGAAACTTTGTCCAAAGCTGCTTGAACAATTTTCTCGCTGCGGACATCGATGGCACTGGTTGCTTCATCGAGTATTAGGATCCTGGGTTGCTTGACGATACTTCTCGCAATTGCTACCCTCTGGCGTTGTCCGCCACTGAGCTTAAGACCAGCGTCACCGATCAGAGTGTCGTAGCCCTGGCTATCATCAGTACAAACGGTCCAACCAGATACTATGAGTAAGCGAGAGCTTGATGTACCTGAGGCAATAGAGTAATGAACTCGTCTGCATATGCTTCCTTACAAGCACGTAGTACCAGCTCCTTTCTTAAAGCCATGCTCTCATTTTCCCAATCTGTTCCTACCAAACCATATTCCACATTCCTGAAGATTGTATCGTTGAATAGGAAAGGCTCTTGTTGAACAAGACCGATTTGGGACCTCCACCACTTGAGGTCCAGCTCATTTAGGTTATGCCTACCAATGCTAATGGTTCCACTACGAAAGTAGGGTGCCTAGTAAGAGTTAACAATGTTTGAGATCTATTCTGGACGCTAGAGAACCCACAGTCGGATCGTTTGGATCTCCTCCTAGTCCATACCAGCGTTCCAGCAATGCTACAATGGTGCTCTTTCCTGCGCCGGACGCTCCGACGATTGCAGTCGCCTTCCCAGCCGGAAACCGGATTGTCAAATTGTCGAGAACCATAGTGTCAGGCCTGCCCGGATAAGCGAAAGTGACGTTGTCAAAGAAGATATCATCTTCAGCAGAAGCCTCAGGGGCCTTGATCCCTTCTGCATGAGGCTGTGGAGCATCAATGATCGAGAAGAGGACACTGGCAGATCCGGTAGCCCGAGCCGCAGCGGACAAGGGTGCAGCTATTCCTCCTAAAGACAGGACAATGGTCATGATTGACATAATGACAATTATCATGTCTGCGACATTGGATATCTTGTGGTCTATATATAGCCTGATAGCATGCCAAAAGGATAGAGCGAAGGTAGCATGGATGACAAAGTGTACTGGCGCATGCTGAAATGCCACAAGAGGTGACAGCAGCAGACCTCGACGGCGAGATTCTTCCACCCATCTCGCGTAGTGCTTTGCCATTTTTGCTTCCGCTTGGCAAGCGAAGACCATTCTGATTGAACCAAAAACTTCGTTGGCGATTGAAGACGTAATCCGGTCAGCATATTCGACTTCTTTTAGCAACTTCAGTAGGCGTGGAGTCGTAACACAGTAGGAAATGATGATGAAAAACAATCCGCTGCTTGTTACTAGTGTAAGGAGACTGCTGTAGTGGAACGCTACGGCCAAGGCTGTAATGACCAAGGCAACGCTCTGGATTAGCATGGACAGCTTTTCAGAGATTCCATTCTGTAGGGTGTCTGCAACAATTGTTATGATGGCTGCAGTCTGGCCCGGCGGCAGTGTGTCAAGAACAGAGACAGGCTGATTGAAAAGTGCTTTTAAGTATGCCAACCTCATCGCTGCAGATATACGAATGCTCACGGTTCGAAAGCCGAGCTAAGGTTGCGTCAGCTTTTCTGCAGTATTCAGTTGGAGATAATGAGACGTACGATAGCGACATAATCGAGGCAAAGCCTACCAAAAAACAAGTACATCATGTATAATCTTAGATCTAATTTCAGCAGCCATCCTCCTATCATGAGTTGTTGAGAGTAACTTACGCATTCTTATTGACGGCAGCGAGAAATGTATCTCGTGTATTTCCAGAGGCTGGGTTGTAGAAATCACTAAATACACCAACCAGCTGACCTGGGGGCCAGTCAGGTACAGAAAAGCCATTAAAAACATCTCTGCATCACTCACCGAAGACAACGTTCATCAAGGGAAGCGTGACACCAGTGCCTATTGAGGCCGTTACAGCAGCAAGGAGAAGTAGCTTGTCTGCTCTTGTCGAGTATGAAAAGATTCTCTATCATTGTGTAAGATTGGGAGTGAAAATCGTCGCCGTCGCGGCTTACCACGAAGTGGGAGGCAGCTATCTTGTAGTCGGCCTTGCTTTGCAACTTTTCCTCTTCCTCACAGACCTCTGCGGCCTTTTCTTCACTCGGATTCTTTTCTTCTCTCTCTGCCTGATCATCCGGATCCGAGAGCAACGGCGCGTATCGTGAACTTTGTGCCGCTCGTGACGAACGCCTGCTGAACAACCATCGCCACATATTTTCTTTAACAAATGAATAAATAAATTCTTTACTATGTCTGACCTATCGAAGTCATTAGTATTGGTAGTATTTCCAGTGGCAAGATCACAGCATCTTTTACAGTATCTAACTGATGTACCACGGCAGTTTGCAAGCCGAAAAATTTTTGACCTGGATAGTTTATGCTAAGGTCTGATAGTCCAAAGTAGACACTCCAGTATCTGCGCTGTCGTTTCGTCGAATATTTTTCCGAAACGTACTATAGATTCGCGGGCCGTGTAATCTCCGGGGAAGTATTTTGTTCCAAAACAGGGCATGTTTCAACAATTTATCGACGATAATGGTAACTTAAGTTTAGCGTACTTTAGAGCAAACCTAATATGTAGCACAGAAACGGTATAACAATATGCACCTAAGATGTCTAAACGTGTGTACATAGACAAAGGTACAGATACAGGGAGCGACCCCATCTCCGAAGCTTGATGTGTTAGAGCCGGAACACTGCGACAGAAAACCCTAAAGTGAAGTCAAACCAAAACGGGAAAGGATGAACGTTGGTACCGGAGTAGTGAAGAACCTGGCTGGCGGAATAGACGTACCCAGATTCTGCTTCGCCAAGCTGTCTCTCCTACATTTCTAGCTGCATATAATATCAAGAGTCCCGGGAGACCCACTCATTCGAGGGTTAATCGCTACCATCTTGAATCACCTAATCTAGAAGTTCTAATAGAACCGTAACTTCATTGGGAATTTTGATACGATGGTACTTGCAGTACCCGGTCTGGATTCCCTGCTTTGTGCTATCATGAGCTAGACATGAAAGGCTCGTCCTTTTCGGCTATGAGAAGCTCAACGATTGATCTGTCAGCAAAATATTCACTCTTCTTCTTGTAATGCATTCATTATGTCGTCCAACATCGCAACAAATATCCTAGAAGTCGAAATCTACACTCATCTGCCGTATGATGTTTCCAAGTTCTCGAACAGTGTCCTTGTCCCTTGGTAGAGTATGGCCTTTGGCGTGGTCGAATAGATATGCAGTATCCATGTCGCATATATTGTAAAGAGCCATAGATCCTGCTAGGAATGGGTCTAGAGAACCAACTATCAAGTGTGTTATTAAAATATTAGGGGGGAAGATACCAAGCGGTTGATGCTTACTGATGTGGCACGTTGGGACGGTAATCATCAGATCACACTCATCTGCCAGTACGAGTTTGTTCAGTTCTGGGCTCAAAGGGGGCCACCCGGCAAAGAAAAGAGCGAATTTGAGCATCGGAGGGATCCCTTCTATCTCATATCTTCTCTGTTCATGCAGAATGAGAGTCGCCGCGACAGTTGCGCCCTCGGAATAGCCGATTATTCCGTCAAACGGACCCTCCTCTTCCATGATGCAGTACAGATAGTCCAAAGCCTCTTGTGCGCTCTGGATGCCAAAGTCATGGTCGACGTCTGGAAGATCGACGCCTCCACTCATTAGTGCACGCATCTGGTCTTCTGCAGTGGCGCCTTTCGGAAAGCAACGAATTCGCTCCAGTATATCACTGCCGCCTTTGGCAGTCTTTGCTGGCTCAATGAATCTGTAATATGGGCCATGCCCGAAAAAGTCTTCGAACCCCTCGGGTGGAAATGCCTCGACAGGTCCGTGAACAAAGCATAATTCGGCAGTGTCGTCAGAGCGCAGCTCCTTGACAAGAGGTGCAAGCTGCGCCTCGAATTTCTAATTCTTGTTAGTATATGCCCAGTAACTGGCCAGACCCAAGATTCTATCATTCCTATAGACCAGGGGTTTTGTCTTAGGGCCTTCAAAGAACGCGGCACCCGTGGTAAATGGGAAAAATGAGGTCTTCACTTACGTCCGCACTTCCATATGCTCCACAAAGGCACAGAAGCTTCATTTTGAAGGATTTTTGTGAGATTGATCAAATAAGGAATGTTATGGTACGGATGATAAAAGAGCGTGAAATAACAATAACGGAAATTCAGAAGACCAGCTTCAAAAATGTCCCAATAAAAACGTATCAACGATTGTAGAGTCTACAATAGAATTCTGTGCTAATGAAGGAGCAGGATTGTGAGCGAACGAGTCTGCAAAGCAGCCCTTTCTGATATTCACCAAGATTCAAGCTTGTCACGACCAAAGTCCGGTAGTGTGTTAAACAGACCCACACTCAACGATACCATGCACCAATTGTTTTATTCACAAGGATACGCATCTTGCAACAGTAGCTATTACCTAACCACCTTTGATTGAATAGAGACCCACATAATTCTGATATAACTGTCCAGTCCCTAGATACAGGTTCCAGGATTTTAGGTGATGAAACGTCGGTGCCGTTGCAGCTTCGAAGCGGGTGGAAGTTCAACCATCTCTTGCTTTGCTGGCATGCCTGGTCGCCATGGAATGGCTGTAACTCGTCGAGTAGGGATTTGGTTCTTAATCGTCGTCGCCATTGGGCAAGCTATGCATTGTCAGTTGAGATAGAGATAGGACTGCTGCATGATGAAAGAATACTTGAATGGAATGTAGCTGAGAATTCGGCCCCTCCGGCTCCGGGACGAAAAGATGGACGCCATGGTCCGTGCTTCTTGTGAAAATTGAGGTCAACTACCTTACCCCCTGGTCCCTCCCCAAATCGCGCAAACCTGGCGTTCAAGACGTGAAGAGAACAGTTCCAGCAAGGTTCCACACAGACTGAAGCTCACAGGTAGAGACGCCATACATCTGCACCATGCTCAATGCGCTTTGGCAACCATAGAATCTTCATGTCCTGTGTGCAGAGAAGAGTTCTAACCACTCCTGTTGATAGATTGCCCAAAGCCAACAGCCAACAGCTACATAGCATACGACACACTGACAAAGCTCGAGGGACAATGTTCTTAGGCTCAATGGTGTGAGTACACAGGGAAATACCTGAAGATTGTCTGGGGAAGATGGGATTTCCTCACAGGCATTGCCCATCAACCCAACGGGTGGTAGGAGGAGAATATCCCTTGCCCACACCAGTTTGCCAAGTCGATCAAATCTGATACAAAGACCCCTCAAAACAGAGTTCGATTAGACATCATGCCGTCCCAAACTTTGTTTCCCCAGAGCTCTAGCTTCGGCTCAGTTCCGACCCGTCCAACTAACCCTAACTCAAGTCGAAGCTCTGATGAAGCTTGCGTTTCCGAGCAGAGCCTCGAAGCCCGAAGTAGTGGAAAGAAGAGAAACGCCACAGTTTCTAATTCTAACATGCACCGATTGAAGCGTGTTTTGGTTTAAGCTGTTTGTTTCAGCACAATCCCTCCTCGATCTTGGCAATGTCATTTTTTGAAATGAGGGATAGCACATCGAGGCGATTTTTATACGCCCTCGCACACAGGAAACCTCATTGTTGATCCTCCATGATATTCTTATCCAGATACGGACGCCGTAGATCGAACCTAACTCCTTAGCGTAGCGCTCAACCAACGCTCGTTCGCGCTCATTTTTAACCAAGTTTACAGACTTTGAAGACCTTTGACACATCGGACACAGCCCAGAGCGAAATGGCGCGGAAAGTTTTGCCAAGTAACTGAAGCAGCAATGTCTCTATAGGTGCGCATCGTCTCCTTATCGACATCTACGCCAAGAAAGCCGACGAAATCCAAAGACTCACGGAGAGTAAACACTGCGATGTCTCCTTCCGTGCCGAGTGCAAATTCATTTCACCACGGCGAAAATGGATGTTCGAACGAGACCGTTGAAAGACACACGAGTCAATCAAAGCAAGAGGACAGCAACATCAAAATGAACGAAAATATGAAACTGTACACAGATGCCTATACGCACGGTTACACTGACGGATGGATCAAACGTCACATTCAGCCTGAACCTCCAAAGCAAATTCCTATTGCGATTGTGGGAATTTCGTGTCGACTTCCTGGCGAAGTTTCCACCCCAGATGAATTTTGGGAACTGTGTTCGCGGGGTCGAGATGGGTGGTCTGAAATTCCAAAGCAAAGATTCGAGACGGCCAGTTTTCATCATCCTAATCCGGGAAAGAGCGGTTGCTTCAACGCCGCTGGAGGCTATTTCCTTCAGGAAGACGTTGGATTATTCGATGCGCCCTTTTTTAATCTTACTGCCCAAGAGGCGACTTCTATGGATCCTCAACAAAGATTGCTCCTGGAATGTACTTTTGAGGCCCTTGAGAGCGCAGGTATTCCGAGACATCGGATAGTTGGTGATGAAGTTGGTGTGTTCATTGGAGGCTCATTCTCTGAATATGAATCACAATTGTTCGCCGACACTGAGACTGTCCCGATGTACCAAGCTACAGGTAAGTCCTTTGTAGGGGGTATCACAATGGCCTTGCTGATGTGGCTAGGGTGCGCATTCGCAATGCAGGCGAATAGGATTTCGCATTTTTACAATTTGCGAGGTCCGAGCTTTACAATGGATACGGCTTGCTCATCGAGTCTCGTTGCTTTACATCAGGCTTGTCAAAGTCTACGGAACGGCGAGTCCAAAATGGCAATTGTTGGCGGATGTCACCTGAATATGCTCCCTGACTTTTGGATCTCAATGTCAAAGTCGCGGTACGTTGGGCGTTGCGTATTTATGTAATAGCTTGCTCAAAGTTCGCAGATTGTTTTCAGACGAAGGGAGGTCATTCTCCTTCGATAGTAGAGGTACGGGATACGGTCGTGGCGAGGGCTGCGGAATGGTCATTCTAAAACCTCTGGAGCAGGCTCAGAAGAACAACGATGCCATTAGATCAGTTATCCTGGGCAGTGGTATAAATCAAGACGGCAAGACGCCGGGGATAACAATGCCAAACGGCTCTGCACAAGGTAACCTGGTTCCAGGACTCTTCGGGCTTCTTCAAACAACTTAAGCCTGTATAATGCTTACATTTCCAAGAATATCTCATGCGATCCGTTTACGAAACTGCTGGAATCAATCCAAAGGATACTGGCTACGTCGAAGCACATGGCACAGGCACGAAAGTAGGAGATCCAATCGAAGCCAGTGCATTGCACAGTGTCTTCAGCGAAGACCGGTTAGCCCGAAAGCCCCTATTCATTGGGTCCGTGAAGTCCAACATTGGTCATTTGGAGGGTGCTTCTGGTGAGTGCACCCCGAGTCTTTATGTCAAGGAAAGCTCAATTTTGGATCTAGGAATTGCATCAGTGATTAAAGCTACGCTAATGTTGGAGCGCGGCTTCATCCTACCTAATTACGACTTCAAAAAACCAAACGAGAAGATTCCGTTCGACAAGTGGCACTTAAAAGTGAGCTGGGAGTAGAAAATTTGATACCAGTAACGACTCTAACACCTCTCAGGTACCGGTTAGGCAGCTTCCATGGCCTAAACCGAAACGTTTCGCATCCGTCAACAATTTCGGCTTTGGAGGCACTAATGCTCATGTTGTTTTAGAGCGAGCACCATATAGGTCAACGAGCCAGTCTGACTCACGAGAGTCTTCAGATCAAGGTAGAAAACTCTACGTCCTTACCGCTAATGACAAGGGTGCTCTCGAAGCCTTGATGAAAAGTCTTGGTATCTATCTAGAACAACGACCAGAATTCTTCCAGAATGACCTAATGAGTAATGTTGCGTACACGCTTGGGCAACGACGGTCTCTTATGCAGTGGAGACTTGGTGTATCTACTACATCTTCCTTCGAGTTGGTCCAAGCATTGAACTCTAGCAAGATATCTCCGAGTCGAGAAACTGAGCCCTTGAGAATTGGATATGTATTCACCGGTCAAGGGGCGCAATGGAGCGCGATGGGTCGAGAACTCTACGAGCAATATCCCGTATTCGCGTCAACGATAGATGCGTGCGACAGGTATCTAATTTCAATAGGCGCGCCATTCTCGCTTATTGGTAAGCAAAGGTTTTTGTCTCTCGCACATAAGATCTTGAGTTGACATTGATGTTGTAGTTGAGCTGAAAAAGGAACCAACAACTTCCCGTATCAATGAAGCTCATATCAGTCAACCCGCGTGCACAGCGGTTCAAATCGCTTTGACTGATCTTCTTCGAGCTTGGGGTATCTTACCTACAGCCGTCACTGGTCATTCGAGTGGTGAAATAGGTGCAGCCTACGCAGCAGGCATCCTTCCTCTTGAGTCATGCATAGCAATATCGTACCAGCGGGGAATGGCTACTGTGAAGTTCAAGAAGAAGTTTCCAAAGCTCAGGGGAGCAATGATGGCTGTAGGAGCTAGCAAAAACATGGTCGCGCCTCTCATCACCCAACTGGAATCGAAAACCGTTCGGATTGCGTGTTTCAACAGTCCGACAAGTTTGACGCTCTCTGGCGATGAGGTAGCTGTTAATGAACTCCAGGTCCTGATAGAAAAGCAAGGAATATTCAATCGCAAAGTTCAAGTCGAGATGGCCTATCATTCGCATCATATGGAGCTAGTTGCCGAACACTACCGAAAAAGCCTCCGAACACTTGCCATACCCAAGTCGACACCAGTGGAGTTCCATTCGTCCTTGTTCGGGTATCTCGTCGATGGCTCCAAGCTTGGACCTTCGTATTGGGTCGATAATCTCACACAATCAGTGCAATTTTCTGAAGCATTGGCAAGTATGTGTCAGCCAAACAATGGCTACAAATGCGGTATAAACATGCTTGTGGAGATTGGACCCCATTCTGCACTTGCTGGTCCAATCAAGCAAATCTTGAAGGCGTGCGGAACGGACGCGACGAAGGTTCCTTATGCATCTGCTCTCGTAAGACAAAAGGATGCAGTCGAGACAATGATGGACTTAGCCTCAACTCTGTTCATGAAGGGCGCGAGCCTCGACATGGGTGGCATCAATTTCCCAGTATCCAGCAAGCCGCCGACACTGTTGACCGATATGCCTCGCTACCCTTGGAATCACAAAATAAGGTATTGGCACGAGCCGCGTATGATGCAGAAGTACAAAGGAAGATTGAACCCTCGGAATGACCTTCTCGGCACAGTGGCTACTTACTCGAATGATTTGGAGCCCACTTGGAGAAACATCTTACGGCTTGACGACCTCCCCTGGCTCCGACAGCACAAGATCCAGTCTTTGAATCTTTTCCCAATATCTGGTTTCGTAGCAATGGCAGTGGAAGCTGCGTCTCAAAGAGCCAATACAAAGCATGTTCCGTACAACACCTTCGAGCTCCGTGACATTTCCGTCAGTACACCGCTACGTATGACTGATGAGGATCTTGAAGTGACCCTTCAACTACGACCTTATCAGGAAAGTAGCCTTGTTTCCTCCGAGACTTGGGATGAATTCCGCATCCATTCATGGCATAGTCAGGCAGGCTGGAAGGAGCACTGCAAAGGCCTCGTAGCAGTGAGACATCGGAATCGTCACGATGCAGATGGAGAATATCCATCCCAATCCCCAGAATCTACATTTCAAGCAACAGTTGTCGAGAATATCACCGGTGGGTCAGCACTGGTCGACAAGGCCAGGATATTTGACGACCTATCAGATCTAGGTGTCTCTTATGGGCCAGCTTTTCAAGGTCTCAATCAATGCAAAGCTAATGATACATGTTCCATGGCCAACCTTGTGGCAGTAGACACACGAGAAGAGATGCCGTATGCATATCAGACAAGCATGATCGTTCAGCCAGCATTTCTAGAGCAATTGGTCCAAATGTACTGGCCCATTCTTGGCGCAGGATCGAAGCCTACCAACAACATCTATCTCCCTTCCTCCATTGGAAGTATGACGATTAGCAGCCGGATCACGGAGCTCACGGTGATACCAAGTTATTCTCTCCAAGCTGTTTGCAGAATCAGCTCAGTATCCCTACATCCCAAGCCGGTACAGATGACAGCATTGGCATCTGCTACCAACAAACCCGAGGAGCCTCTCATTGTTCTAAATGATCTAATCATCTCACCAGTCCTGGACAGGGACATCACTTCCAAGCAAGAAGAGGCTCGAGAAATTTGCTACAAGTTGGATTGGGAGGTGATTGGGACAGCCTTTGATCTGCCAACTTCGATCTACGGCGTGAACGGCTCTTCTCACCACATGAATGGGCTCACAAACGGAAGTGGAACCGAAAAATTGAACGGCGTTTCCAATAGCACGACTAAAGAGCCAGAAGTAGTACTTGTCCACAAGGATTGTCCAGCCCAGCTTGCACTTGCGTCAAGGCTTGCGGATGATCTAGTATGCTTCACGGGAACGAGACCAAATATCCGTACATTAACGGAATTGCGCGCTGATAGCAAGACCTATATATTTCTTCCGGAAAATACCATCGAAACGCCTTTGCTGTCAACGCTTACGAGTAGCCAATTCACAACTTTGCAGCACTTGTTCACGACTGCGCGTGGCATTATGTGGGTGGTACGAGGTGCATACATAAATTCATGCAGCCCAGATACAAACATGGTTACTGGACTTAGCAGAAGTATTCGCTCGGAGAATATGCTCAAGTTTGCAACACTGGATCTGGACCCAGAAAACCAAGCTTGCGAAGAGCTTACTGTAAGAACAATTATCAATGTATTCAAGGCGACATTCAGTCCCAGTGCTGAACAAGACTGCAATCTTGAGCTCTCAGAGAGAAACGGAAAAGTTTTCACACCGCGAATTGTTAATGATGCCGAGATGAATGAATACATCCATAAAAGAACAAACCCAAACGTCCTTGAATCTGCGCCCTTTGAGCAAGACGGTCGGCCGTTGTGTCTTACAATAGGAACACCTGGAGTTCTGGAAACTCTACACTTTGTTGATCAATCTATGGAGGAGCCCTTGGCGGCGGATGCGATTGAGATCGAGGTTAAAGCTATTGGGATGAACCAAAGAGATCTTGCAGTCGTTATGGGACGATTTGATCATTTGGATCCAGGCTCGGAGTGCAGTGGCATAGTCACGCAAGTCGGCAGCAATGTAAGCAACATCGCCGTCGGAGACCACGTCAGTGGAGTCCTTGCTTCGCGGGGAACTTACTCAACCTACGCGCGTATCGAGGCAGCGGCTACCATTAAGCTCAGTAAGGACATTGCTTTCGAGGGTGCGGCATCCATTCCAATCGCCTACTGCACGGCAAAGTACGGCCTAGTGGACTTGGGCCGACTTGGAGAAGGAGAGAAGGTCCTGATATGCGGCGGCGCCGGTGCGACCGGACAGGCTGCTATTGAGCTGGCTCGGCTCTTCGGAGCTGAAACATTTGCTACTGTCGAAAATATGGAGGGCAAGCAACTTCTCCTGGAGTTACATGGCATGCGCGAAGACCACATTATCTTGATTCGCGCTCCTTCTATCGGATCTTCTGCTCTTGGGGCGCACTACAAGGACACCTTCGATCTCGTGCTAAAGTGTGTCCCCATGGATGCGGATACATTGAGGGACAGTTGGGGCTGCGTCAGCAATTTTGGACGCTTTGTCGAGGTTGCGAATCAGGACAAGACTACAAGATTGGAAGTTCCTCACTTTGACAATAACAAAAGTTTCATGTCAGTTGACTTGACGTCCATGACTATTGAGAGACCACAAAAGATCCGAGCGCTTCTGTCGGACATCTCTGATTTGCTGGAAACTTCGAAGATCAAGCCAATCAGTACGACCGTCTTCCCCATATCAGAGGTCGAGAATGCCTTCCGAGTATTGCAATGCGGAGACGCGAACGGCAAATTGATCGTCGCACCTAAGCCAGGCGACATCGTGAAGGTTCGTATTCTTCTATTTGTTCATATACTCATTTCATTCTATGGGAACAACAACTAATAGTGTTTCAGACGACTCCTTCAATGATGCAAATCAACTTGCTACGACCTGATGCTACGTATATTTTGATCGGTGGTACTGGTGGCCTTGGACGAAGTATGACGCGCTGGCTCGTCGAACATGGCGCCAGAAATATCGTTCTTGTTTCCAGGAGTGGAAACACAACTGGCAAGGTCAAGGAAGTGATCGACGAGGCCGCCTCCCGCGGCGCTATCGTTCAGATACAACGATGCGATGTCTCAAAGAGCGGTCCCGTACAGAATCTCATCAAAAATGTGCTAAGTCACATGCCTGAAATCCGTGGTATCATTCACGGCGCAATGGTCCTCCATGTGAGAAACTCCCACTCCAGCCAGGGACATCGCTAATCTCAGCAGGATGTGTTATTCGAGAAGATGTCTTATGATCAATACAACGCGGTCATCGAATCCAAGGTACGTGGGACATGGAACTTCCACAACGCCCTCAAAGACGCACCACTCGACTTCTTCGTTGCCCTCTCGTCTGCCGCGGGTATTGTAGGAAACAGAGGGCAAGCGGCTTATGCTGCCGCCAACACCTTCCTAAACGCCTTTGTGCAACACCGAATCACTCTTGGCCTCCCAGCTTCATCACTCGATCTGACTGCTGTTTCGGATGCTGGATGTCTCGCTGAAAATGTCGAGACTGCTGCCGAGGTTGCAAGAAATCTTGGGAGCGATACGCTGTGCGAAGCAGAAGTATTGACACTGCTTGAAGCTGCTATTGATGGTACTCTGGCACGCACCTGCAACAACCACACGATTACTGGCATGCGGATCACCTCACCACCTCCATTTTGGGCAAATGATGCAAAATTCAAGCATTTACGGCTCGCTGCTGAGGCTGCAGCCGCAGAAGCATCCGACACCCAGGCTACAGATATATCCTTCAACACTGTTCTGAAGGCTGCACAGACGCTTGAGGAGGCCCATGATGTGGTTTGCAAGGGCTTGGTTCATGAGATTTCTTCGGTACTGATGCTAGAGAAAGAGGACATGGACATCAATAGATCTCTTTCGGCTTATGCATTGGACTCGCTGGTTGCAATTGAGGTCCGCAATTTTATCACGAGAGAGTTTGAAGCCAATTTGCAGGTATTGGAACTACTGTCGAGCGGATCTATATTCACGTTGTCTCAGTTGATTTGCGGAAAGAGTAGAGTAGTTTCGTTTTAAATTGCTGCTTGTTCTATAGATATGGTATAGACTTTTTTTGCTCTAGAGACTGGCGATATCGATTTCAGTCCAGTCTTGATTTAAAACATCCAGGTAGTCAAAGTTGGTTGCTGGTGTCTGTGAATACAGCAGGAAATGGTCGGAGCCGTGGACGACTAATGACGATTAGTCAGCAACGGAAGACGAGTTCTCCTGCTGACCCTCTCATCTTTAAAATTTTCCTGGCTAGTGTAATCCAGCTGACACTAGCTCAAATTATTCTCCGTTTTTTCATCTAATTTGATCCCAGCCTGTTAACTTTCATCACCAGGTCCGATCTGCAGCTACTAGTGTAACTACCAACTGTTTTCAATTCCAGTATTGTGGAATACAGCGTCTTCGATACGGTCGCTTTAGCACGCGAGATTGGACAGCTAGGCCGAAGTCGCGTATGAACGGAAATGAAGTTATCCGTCTGTTACAGCAGCTGGATTTTGTGTGAGATGCGCAGAAAGCGAAGGGAAACATCAAGACGAGATGGTTTGCAATTTGACTACGCCAGATAAAGCAAAGCGTACTTAGTATCCCTGCTACATCAGTAACCTCGCCCAGATGCATCTGGGATGCATCCTATGGCCAGCGCAAGATCAGCACATCCTCCGGGTCAGTGCTTTGAAAGCTTCATTGGTTCAGAAATGCTCGGTCTAGATTGGAATGGTTGGTAAACATCATGCCAATCTAGGTATGGTCTACTGAGGACCACTGCAACTGAGCGAATTGGAAAGTCTCCATTTCGCCCCATTCCTTCCAAGCGACTTGCGATTCGTGAAGACTGCGCATGTTGGCCAGACTTTCATCATCGTCTGCGCTAGCCATCGGCGATGAATAGAAGGCGGATGCCTTTCCATGATCAGTTGCAGCTCGCATCCTCTTGCATGTCAGGTCCGTGTCTGAGCGCCATTGAGTTGACGCAACTGAGCGAGTGACATGCTTGGTCAGTCCTCTTGGTCGAAGGCTTCCTAGATGCAAAGATTAACCTGATGCTAGGGAAGGCTCTATATCATTGCGCCATGGATCAAATAGCTTGACCTCGCTTCAATTTCTATCCCCAAATTGCCAAAATGACTCTGTACTCTTATTGAGTCCTCGCGCCTTCAGCATTCCGCACCATGGTTGATATTATTCGAGAGGGACTTACCCAGTTTTCTACTGAAAACACCGAAAAAGAACGATCTTGCAAGTACGGATATGCATAATTTAAAGAGGCTGTGCGAGCTGACGCTAATTTTGTTCAGCATAATCTTCGTTCATGGCTTGAGAGGCCATCCGAAAAACACATGGACGAGCCAAGAACCCAAGAGTCAAACCACAATCTCCCCAGGTCGCAGCAAGCTATCGTTTCCGACCGTGCTAAGACCCAGGCCCAGATCCAAAAGCCCGACAACATCCGACCAGACTTCGGAGGAGGTTGTGCAACCAAGATCGACAAATATCTATTGGCCTCAGGACTTACTAGTGGAAGACATTCCTGAAGCGCGGGTTTGGACATATGGGTACGATGCAGACGTGGGTACGGTTTTCGCCGCAGACAACAAGAACAGTATTTCGCAGCATGGTCAAGACCTTGCGCAAAAAGTTGGGCGCCTTAAAAATAAAGTATAGGCGAAGCCCGAATTGTACCAAGATCAAGTCTAATTGTGTTAGGATCCTATAATATTTGCAGCACATAGCATGGGTGGCATCATTGTAAAACACGTATGTTGTGAGCTCGGCTATAATCACCACTAACATCCAGAAACCGCTGACATAAGTGTTGGAAGGCCTTACACGTATCCAAATCTTGTCGGTCGCAGACACGATTCATCGTTTTTCTAGGCACACCGCACCGAGGGAGCTCAGCCGCGGATTGGGGCAAATTGGCCAAGAATATAGCCAATATCGCTTTGATAGATACCAACGACAAGATCATTGAAGCCCTAAAGGTAGAGAGCGAGGTTCTCGGCAACATACATGACAATTTTGTAGAAATTGTAGAAGAAGAGAATATCAAAAGTCACTCTTTCTACGAGGCTAAACCGATGTTCGGGGTAAGGGGGATCGCAGGCAAAGTATGAATCATTCCGCCAATACCAACTCAGTAGATATTTGGCTAATTGCAACGATCATTGTGTAGGTCGTAAACGATTTCTCTTCAAAAATGGGTCTCAGAAGGGAGCTCGAAAGCGTCGAAAGTATCAATGCAGATCACGTACAGATGGTAAAATGCAATGGAAAGAATGACAGTCGTTATCAAGCTATCATGGGAACCTTGAGTGAGTCTGTGAGGTCCATAATCGAGGAACAAAAGGCCGCTGGAACTGAAGCCGAGCGAAAGGCTAAAGAAATCGAAGAACATTCTCGTGAGTAGTCTCACAGTGGGAGCGAATTCCGGCTGAGATGGATCAGGCACTTCAATGATTGGGAGTCTTGCATTACCGGAAATGGACGAGAGATATGATTCAACTTTGATTGCTGATCACATTGAAAGTGGCAAATGGCTTTTTGAGAATAGCATATATCGTGAATGGGAGCAGAAACTCGGATCCAGTACAAATCCGCCTCTTGTAGTCCTTCAGGGTAATCCTGGCTCAGGCAAATCCGTTTTGATGAAAAGGGCCATTCAGCATGCCGAAATTGTGTTGCAAGCCGATAATGCCATTGTTCTACACTTTTTCTTCGATCCCAATGAAGCTGACGACGCATCTACCTGCGTCGGAAAGCTGAGTCATTCGTTGCTCTCACAATGGGTCAGGAAAATTGAATCGTTTCCCAAAGACTTCCTTGGCCGATACGATCACTGCGTGCGATATGCCTGGTCCGCGTCAGATGTCAAGCGCGCGATAAAGGAATTACTAATCCGTTGCAACGCCCAAAATTCCACAGTTCGAATTTACTTGGATGGAATTGATCAGTGTCAGCATCGATTTGAAGCTTGGCAGTATTTGCAAGAGGTCGGGAATGGAATGCGTAACACTCTGACTCCAAAATACTGTGTTTCTAGTAGGGAAGGCTAAGCTTCGCTTCCATTCTCTAGCAATGATCCCACTGTCATCGTTGAAGAGCACAATTATCCAGACATTCTTCAATACTGTCAACGCCATCTCAAGCTTATACGGATCGACCATCTGCGAGAGAAAACAGATGATCGGATAGCCAAGTACTTGGCTCAGCGCGCACGCGGAAATTTCCTGTGGGTCCGACTCATGTTTGATGACTTCATGCGCAAACCGCCCAGAAATGATGAAGATTTTTGTGATAGAGTTGATGGGACACCTCCAGGATTTGCTGAAATCTACCAGAAAAGACTTTCGGAAATAAGCGATGGTACCAGAGAAGATTGCCTTATCGTTTTTCGAATCCTGCTCTTTGTTAAAAAACCTGTTTCCTCGCTGTGGCTCAAACACGCGCTTGGATACCTGACCATGGAGACCTCACCTGATAGATCTTTTGAGAGAGCACTTCGCAGACTAGGAGAGGGCGACGATTTCGTCGCACAGATTACTATTATATGTCAAGGATTGGTGCACTTTCGAAGACATTCCCGGCCTCTATATAAAAAGGGGGTGAGCGGAATAGAAGAGGATGACCAAGAATACGCAGGATTCGTGCATCCGAGCGTCCGCCAATATCTACTAAACGGAGGTCTGGCTCAAATGGACGGGTCACCAAAGGAGGACGCTGAGCCGCGAGGACATCGTGCTCTTTCACAACTTTGTATGAGGGTCATTGACATGGGTGTCCTAGAATCGGAGAATGATTCGCCAGCTGCGCAGTATGTTGGCTCCCAGTGGATGCGTCATGCGCGACTCGCTGGTACCCATCTCACAGATATCGACCTTCCAGATGGTGTTACTGACTGTGAATACGGAAGCGAAATCGTCGCATTTTACCAAAGCTACTATGGTAAAAATAGCGCCGAGCGCAGCACATACCTCCAGAACGAAGACAGGCTGCTAATCATTCTTGCGGCCGAAGGATGCTCTGAGCTTGTACGACAGCATATCGACCAATGCTACCAGTGTTCCATGGATATTGAATCGTTGAAATCCAGTGACGCGCCGAATGTGTGGGATGAAGCCTTGTTTCATGCCGCGTTTGGTAGTCATCATAGCGTCGTGCAAGTACTCCCGTGAAAAGGTCGGGAAAAATTGTAATCCAAATCAGATAGTGGATGATTCCAACGCAATTTATAGGGCTTGTCTGAAAGGCGATGTTAGAATTGTGAGTGAGCTGCTCGACATGGATGCTGATATACGTACAAAAGTCCGGATCGGCTACGTGACGGGCCTTCATGCAGCGACAGCCCGAGGTTGGATTGAAGTTATCAAGACTCTTATGAACGCTGCTGGTTACGGCGTAAGGCAACTCTTAGAACTTCGTGGTCAAAGAGGGTTCACACCGTTTCATTTCGCGGCAGCTCCCAATAGGATAGATGTGGCCAAAGTGTTTTTGCAGCATATGAAGGACAAGGACGTCCCTGCGGACGAGATTCTTGCGCTCAGAGATGACGCCGGCAAGACTCCCTTGGATGTTGCGCGCGGAGCTGGAAACCAGAGGTTTATCTCAGCTTATGAAGGTCTGTCTAAACGACAGGCTCGGATAAGAAATCGAGATATTCAGGACAAGGTCCAAGAAAGATCGTTTTAGCGCAGCCGATGCAGCTGTTAGCATGGTTAAAATTCTTGTGATCACACACAAGCCCAGTGCTCAAGCGGCTATCCAGAGCGGAAAAGCGAACGACAGTAAGAAGTACTCTAAACGCCCACACACACGCCGTCTGCACCCTCAGTGCCAAGGATAGCCACGTGAAATTGGCTCCGTCGCCGTATGCCATCCTTCCAATGCTAGCTCCGAATCCAAGGCAATGCCCAAATAAAGTTCGCCAGATACAATGCCCCCAAGGCAGACAAACAGTATAGTGGGCTACGTATCTTGCCACTGCTTGACGAAGATGTTGAGGTTGGCGACTTGGATGCCGTTGCTGACTCGGATGTAGCCGATTTAGATGCTGCTGATTCAGATATAGGCGATACAGTCACCGTTGCCGAATTGGCCACAATCGACGCTCCTGACAAATAGGGTCTATTCGAGGGCAAAGATACGGCTGTTGTTGAAGGCGGTGCAGCCGATATGGTGGAAGTCGTACTGAAAGAAGCAAAGTATGTGTATGTCGGTACCGATGTCGCATAATCGATCTCATTGTAGTAGCATTGCACGTAGCTATCATATGCATCAAGATAGCATCGTGTGAGGACGCTATTGGTGACCGGAAGGTCATAGTAAGGGGGAGCAACCGCATAGCTATTTGCAGAGGCGGACTGCTCAGGATTATAGTAGAGTAGGCTTGCCGGCAGTAAATTGGTATTGTAAACTTGCCGTCTCTATGATCGGCAAGGTTAATCCTCAGAACTACGCGTAACCTTTGTAGAGAATTGAGATGAACGACTAACCTGATGTGGTCCGCGACTTTCGACATCATTCCCTGCCGCAATGGCCACTTCTCTAGCTTGGAGATGTTCCTCTTTCTTTGCCTGGTCAGGAGGATAATATTGCGCAGTTGGACAGCTGTTGGGACCATCGTTCAGGAAGCACACGCATAAGCATTCCAGGGCTAATTGGCTAGCATGAAGATAGTTGTAGAGGCAGTCCGTAAAAGTAGGATCGTTTTCAGGGCAAACAGACAGTGCGAATGTCAGACCGCAGCTGGCGCAATCGGATTCGCTCCTTGCGAGAATGACATTTCGAGGGGTAACGCAAACCTCGCTCGGTGGATTTTCATACGGGTAAAGGAAACCATCAATCCATCCGTCGTTGTCTGTCGGATCAGCTTGGCGACAGAATGGCTGATCAGATGTGTCCGTTGATGGGTCTGTAACACAGTTCATCAGAATTTCCAAGGTATTTTGTTGTGCGTAACAAAACAACTCATTTGCATAACTGTCGTCGCTACTGCATGTCTCCGTATTTCTGTACAAGGTTGGGCATATTGCACTCTGTAATGTTGGAGAAACATAGCATAGCTGTAGAAGGAGGACGAACAGAAAGTAAGACATCTTAGATATACAGCGATGATTCCGAGGTCGATTTAAATGGTCCTGGCACCTAAGTGTGGTGTCTCTGTCTGGGAGTTGAACTTAGTGTTGACGACGTGGTGATTGATTCAATTAATGACAAAAGCCATACCAAATCAACCATATCATCCATCTCATCCATCCGTACCTTGCCTAATGATTGAAGATGGGGGCCACAGATATGGGGCCCAATGCTAGCTGCGGCATTGACCCATTTCTGATTTCCCGACTACATCCTCACACGTCCTGTGTACATCGCCCAAGTCATCGTTGATCATTAGCGTAAGATGTCCCGCGTCATGTTTGCTAGGATCAGTAATGAGGTAGTTGTAAATATCCATCTGACTGTGAGGCGATCTGCTGGAAAATCATCTCAACCTAGCGAATAAGAGATAGTCGAGTCGACTGTGTTTCCTCGTGGTGATTATTCTCGAATTACGAAAATTACCACTGTCGGTATGATTTGCACAACCACAGGCGCTAAACATCGACCGGGACTCGGTGACATAGCAAGATACCGAGGCGGATAAGGTAGGGCTCTGGGTCTTGGACTATTGCCTTTTGTGGGAAGAATGCCCTGGAGTGGCTTGTTTCCGATGGTTTTAGGACCACATCATCCTACTGCGTCCAATGTCTACGGCATCCTTCACGACGTCATTGAGAATACGGGATAGGCTATTGGTCAAAGACCTTATAAGTCCTCCACAGGTTTGAACTTCAATCAATTGGAGCCAAGTTCTAATTTTCCTACTCGCTAGACAGCCTTGTCTAAGCCCTTGGAAAAATCATTGTAGTTTCGGGTATGCCGAGTGCAGACATCGGATGCAGTAGGATGGTGTAAGAAGGGGACGAAAAGTTGGGACACAGTGAGTTGGTACACTGGTTCGTACCAGGTGGGGTACTGACATTCCAAGGTTGTGCCAAGGCGACGCAGTCTACAACGGCTGGTGCATTGCACAGACCGCCCTGAGAGCTCTGGAATGAGTGCCATGAATCAGGACAGAACCATATTGAACAGCGTGAGACAACGGAGCCGAGCCGAACTGTCCTAAAACAAGCTCGATTTATCTAGTAAATCTTTCTCAATGCATTTCGCATCGTATACAACACTATTTAGATGCGTTTTCCATGTTTGAGCAAAAGATTTTACAGTTGGAAGAGAGCTTTCGAAGTGGAGACTACGGCGCTCCAAGCCCGCTAAAAGCCGTAACTCAGAGAATCGACCCAGGATCAAGGTTGGTAGCCAATCAATATACGCATGGCGCTCAGATCGTACTGAGCCGCTTCCTTCTTTCTAACTAGAACAATTTTGGCCTAAACTCTCGAAGCTGTTGAGCCCTCCATTCCGTCGGCCAACGTGCCCAAAAGTTCCAATTCATTCAAAACCAAGTCCCAATGGTTGTGACTCGTGTTGGCAGGCGTTCAGATAGCAGAGCTTCTGTTGTCTCGACCGAATGACTCTCAAACAATCTAAGATGGCAGCCAAATGATCAACGATCGAGACGAAGAGAATGCTAAAGAAATTTTCCTTGCTTTCATTGGAGCCATCCTCTTCATCGTTCCGACTGCCAGCGAGGTCTTTCTCTCCGTCGTCGAGCTCGGTGATCTGGCCGCTATTCTGGATATAATTGGCGCTGTAGGCAACGTCGTCCTCAACAGATATACATCTTCAAAGATACTAAAAATGCTCCATCCGCCAATTTCGATGCACTGTTGCTGTTGGCCTTGCTCGATATTGCCAAGATAGCTATGATTGCGAACATCCGGCGGGGAACGACGGCTGAAGATATTGGGAAGCTTGGGGGCAAAGTGGCGGATTAGCTGGAGACGATTTCAGTGACGATGCACGCCTACCACAAATCTCAAGGGGAGTGGCAAGGGTTTTTCCTTTTTTACATCTCATCCTTCAGTCTTATGGGAATATTGAGAGATGGGCACAACATAGACTAATCCGGAGCATTCGTCGATGATTATCCTGTGATGTCCATGCGAAATAGGAAAACCTTGTACAGTACATCTTTTCCAATGATCAAGTCAAATATGTTTTTCGAGCAATGCCGATACCAGAACGACTTGAGATTAGCACGGCTTTTTCTCGGATGCACCAACACATTGGCTCTTGTCCACATCCTTTATTGTAGAGCAGTGGCGGAATTGATCGAAATACATGCTCTATCTTCCAGATGGGGATTTGCTCAACGACCCACAATCATAGCTGCCCAAATCAGCTGCTTTTCGGATATTGTAGCAATGCCTCACGAGGAATCACGGAGTATCTGCCCCGTATCGTAGCTGTGATTGGTAGGACGGAGTTCCAAATGCGCACGTGGAATTCATTAGATAATCATTTTAGAGGCCAAAAGTAGTCAAAGGGTGGATCAAGCCAGCCAGTTGAGGCACAACAGCAAACATATCCAAGCCTATTTGGATCCTAGCCCCATTGACTCTGCCGAAATTGATTAGCCACATCTTTGCCGCAGGCTTGAAATATTCTGGTGGCCCCTTCCAGTCTCGACCCATGTTTGTTGATTCACGAGATGGCTACGAAGCCACAATACTTCGGACCGAAGTTAGAATCAAGAATTCGATAGACCTTGCAATTCTCGGGAGGAAGATAAGAATTTTTATAGAGTTGGCAATTTCTCCTGCAGCAAGCCTGCAAGCCCACGCAACGCACCCTGTTTGTTGAGCGGCCAACTCGTCACCGCCGGATCCCGCCTGCCCCTCCATCCTAAATAATTTATATACACCTCCCTCACAATATTTTGCCGTCCCATTTTTGAAGCTCCAGTGAGCAAAGCCATTCACAATGAGCATCAGAACAGTCGAATTGAAGCCTTTTCAAGACCAGAAGCCCGGCACGTAAGTTGATCAATTTCTCCTCCACGAGCTCCATGACCACCCTTCAATCGGAAATTCCCGTGCCCATATCAATTTCCTGCAAGGTCAAATCTAACACAAGCATGACAGGTCGGGTCTTCGCAAGAAGGTCAAGGTCTTCCAACAAGAAAACTATAGCGAAGCTTTCGTTGCTTCAATCCTCCTCTCCATCCCAGAAGGCGCCGATGGCAGTACCTTGGTTATTGGTGGAGATGGCAGATACTGGAACCCGGAGGTTATGCAATACATTGCCAAAATCGGTGCTGCATATGGTGTCAAGAAGCTTATTATAGGGCAAAACGGTATTCTCAGTACACCAGCATCCAGCCATGTCATCCGCATCAGGAAGGCTACTGGAGGCATACTCTTGACTGCAAGCCATAATCCTGGAGGTCGGTAGCATTTTCCACCTTCTCAAGCATGTGCGGACTCAAAGTTAACGACACATACAATAGGTCCTACCGAGGATTTTGGCATCAAATACAACCTCGCCAACGGTGCCCCGGCTCCCGAAAGCGTAACCAACAAAATCTACGAAACCTCCAAATCCCTCACCTCCTACCAAATCGCCTCCATCCCCGACATCGACCTCGCCACCATCGGCACGCAAACCGTCGGCCCCCTCACCGTCGACATCATCGACTCGACCGCCGACTACGTCGCCATGCTCAAATCCATCTTCGACTTCCCGCTCATCTCGCGCTTCCTCACCTCGCACCCGGACTTCAAGATCCTGTTCGACGGGCTCAGCGGCGTCACGGGTGCGTACGGCGTCGCGCTGTTCGAGCACGAGCTCGCGCAACCCGGCTCCACGCAGAACTGCGTCCCGAAGCCCGACTTCGGCGGCCACCACCCGGACCCGAACCTCGTGTATGCGCGCAGCCTCGTCGACGCGGTTGACGCAAATAACATCCCCTTCGGCGCTGCGAGCGATGGCGACGGCGACCGCAATATGATCTATGGCGCGAACTCGTTCGTGTCGCCCGGAGATAGTCTGGCGATCATCGCGCACCATGCCCAGCTGATACCGTATTTTCGGCAGCATGGGGTGAAGGGGCTGGCGCGGTCGATGCCGACGTCGGGCGCGGTGGATCTGGTGGCGAAGAAGCAGGGCTTGCAGAGCTACGAGGTGCCGACCGGATGGAAGTTTTTCTGCGGGTTGTTTGATGCCGGCCAGATGAACATTTGTGGGGAGGAGTCGTTTGGGACGGGCTCGGATCATATACGGGAGAAGGATGGGCTGTGGGCGATTGTGGCGTGGTTGAATATCATTGCGGGTGTGGGAGAGCAGACGGGCAGGGCGCCGAGTATTGCGAGTATTCAGCATGATTTTTGGAAGGTGTATGGAAGGACTTTCTTCACGCGGTATGATTATGAGGGGTGTGAGACGGAAGCGGCGGGTAAGGTGACGGCGCATATGAAGGAGCTGATTACAACGAAGAAGGCGGACTTTGTGGGGTCGACGGTGGAGGGGAGAAAGGTGCTTGAGGCCGATGATTTCTCCTACACAGATCTGGATGGCAGTGTGTCGAAGAACCAGGGTATCTATGTCAAGTTTGATGATGGTAGCCGGATTGTGGTGAGGTTGTCTGGTACAGGCAGCAGTGGTGCGACGATCAGGTTGTACATTGAGAAGCACGAAGCGGATGAGAAGACTTTTGGTCTGGACGCACAAGATTACCTCAAGGATAATGTCAAGCTGGCAACGGGACTGCTCAAGTTGCAAGAGTACATTGGAAGGACAGAGCCGGATGTCAAGACCTGATGGAGTCTTGCGAGCAGACATTTAGTCTTTGCCGATGCGTTTTTGTGGGACTGATTGTTAATGAGTGTGATAGAAAAGTGTCACCATTATGGCATGTTTATACATATGTAGCGCTTTGGATCAGAATGTGAAATGGCATCATGACGATGAAACTAGTTATATAATAGAGACTACTGAGGAGAATCGATTTGGATTACGAAATGATCTCGCTGCTCAGCAAAGGAATGAAAGTCTTACTGAATCGAGAACACTCACTAATTGCAGGACTCGGCAGAGTTGTCTCTGAATCCACTATCTTGTCGATGGGCAAGTGTTCGGAGAATGCTTGAAAAAGAGGGAGCCCTTGACCATAATTGGCCCAGCCGTACGACTGGAGAAGAATAAAATCCAGCGTCAAAATCGAGTGAAATGCTCCTGCTAATGATCGCTGTGCTCTTTCACGTAGACCAAACATATCTCCATCACATTGGATGACAACGAATCATCACTCCATTTGGAGGAGAAGATTCGATTTCATCTAGCCACGCGCGGGCTTCAAGATTGTCAAAATCGATCTCAACAGATTCAAGTGCAGGGTTTATCAAGATCCACGTGCTTGCTGAAGGCGAAGGGTTGCAGTCTGAGTATCCTCGTAGATCCACACTGAGCCTGCGGAGTCGATGTGCATTAATGTATTCCTGGCTTTGCTGTAAAGATGGCAAACATTCCTTGTAGTACTGCCAGTAGGAGGACCAACCCTCACAACCAGGATGATCTGGATCGTGGCATTCTATCATGTGACTAAATTTGGCAACGTAGTGATTGAGGAGCGAGGCAATGTTCCGCTGTTCAACGTCCTGGTCTGGTACCAACCTCTCACGGCGCAGGTCAAGTTCTTTTAGCTGATACAGAGTCTCGAGGCATTTGAGATCTGGGTCCCCGAATTCGAAGTCGGCGAGGCTCAGAATTTCAAGATTCGGGCAGCTTTCGATCCATGTCCAAATTCCCTCGAAATTATCTTGTAAGCTGATTTCATCTTCTTCCAATGCACGAGCGCGGTCCAGTCGAAGAACTCGTAGATTGGGACATGATGGTAGGTAAGAAAAGCCAACCAAGTTGCGAAAAGACTTCAAGGTAGAATCAGAAAGGTCCAATTCAGTCAAATTGGGTGCAACGGTGTTGGGATTCCACATCACCGTCCAGATCCTTTGAAGGCATTGGGTATCATTAGAGTCACGTCGGTCTGCAAAGTCAAGCGTGGCTCGAATCTTTTTGAGCTTGGAGCATGCGAGTACACCACTACTAATCGTCTCGTAGATACCCGTGTTTAGTGAAAAAATGATCCAGAACATGGTACACGGGACCAAGGAAGTACCATCGTCTTCCTGGCCCCGCCTGGAGTCGAGATGAAGTCGAGTAGCCGTAGACATACGACTTTGTAGAGCAGACCTCTCCCTAAGATGGACAGCCCGGAAACGTCGCAGCTGCTGCAATTCGAAGTCATAAATTTCTTTGGGCCAACGCCGAGCCCATGGTGACAAGTCAAGAGTATACCACTCGACTACGTCGTTCACAAGATCATGCCACTATACGAGGTTTAGTTCCATGTACAAGCTGTGAAAAACAAGTTCTTTGGCGAATGAGAATTGTCATGCACAGAATGCTTGTAATGTCTATTGATGAATAGAGCGGCTTACATGTGAGCAGACGAGCAGACACGAGAACAGGTCTTTCGAGTCAAGTTTCAGGAAAACCTCAATCCACAACTCGTTAGGCAAATGGACTTGTTGCTCAAGAGGCAAAGGGTCGACCGACGGTACTGCAACAATGAGATCAGAAATCTTAGCTTGACGGGCGCGCCATTTTCGAGAACGCGCTCGCAGTCCAGCTATTGGTGAGGTCAGAAATCGCAGCGCCATGATTAGATGTGGTAATATTTGTAAAGAAAAAGAGAAAAGGGCAAATGACCAAGTTCAAATATGTGCCTTTGCTGTAAGTGAAAGTGACCAAGACTCAGCTGACTTTGAAGACATTCTTCTCGCCATCGTTGATCATTTGATATTTCCTTTATTGAGGGTACCCCGAGTTCTCTGGTGACTTTGAACCGTGTTTTGTGGAACCAAGCGTTGTAAGGAGAGCGGTCGGGGACCGCAAAAATTGAAAATTAGCCATGCACATACTCGGGAGGCCCCAAGACGATTTCGAGCGATCAAAAATGCGAGGCCCTCTGTGCAAAGATATTCCTAGTAAACGTGCCATCTATTTTGATGAGCGTATTCCCAATGTGTTTTGCAGATTACATCAAAAGACATATAATGAAACAACTGATTGTATTGCTCTAACAGATACTTTTGGGGTCCCCCCGAATGTGACTTTTACATCACAACAAACTGTGGCTCATCCGAGGTGCCCTCGCTTTCAATTTGCGGGGTCGAGATCAATTTGATATGGTCCTTCTTTAATTCAGGCACAAATCCTGCCATCTCCAAAATTGAAGGACATTCCTCCCGGAGCCCCTCAATTTCTGTCTTGAAATGATCGTAGCAGCCAGTTAAATGAATCTCCAGCGTCCAGATACGGTCAGCAAGCATGCTTTCTTCCAGCCCCACAATTCTGAAGGGAGATACTGAATAATCTTGTAACAAATCTCGCACCCCGGACCATCTAGGATGGTCCCAATTGATGCGATATTTTCCTTGCCTTCTCGTGGTTAGAAGAACGCAGCAAAGTTGATGCAGGTTCAAGGGGTCAAGACGACGAAGAGACCACGAACCAGACTGGCCTAGGTAAAGCTCCGAAAGATGCTGTAGCAAACCAAGGCAACGAAGTTGTCTCAAGTCAAATTCAAAGTCGACCAAGCTCAAGACTTTAAGACTTCTGACATTTGCCAGCCATTCCCAGACCCCTGATGGAAGGGGATCTACGCTGCCAATTATTGTTTGATTGTCCTTGGCGCGATCCAAACGAAGCACGCGAAGGTTTGGGCAAAACGGAAACGGAACAAAGTCAATGTGGATCAGGAGCTCATAGAAGACTGAGTCGGATAAATCCAGTTCTACGAGATTGGGTAGGAACAAGTCGAGCTTCATTGCCCCAGGAATGGTTTGTTCTGCCATGAGCTCTTCAGGATAATTTTCGATGGAATGTTCGGGAAAGAAGTATTTGAAGTCGAGTGCAGCTCGAATCCGGGTTAAGTTAGGACAGTTGATGAAACGAGACAGTGAGTAAATAATCCTTTGCTTGTTTCTGAACATGTCCCAGAAGAAATACCAAGGCATGATCTCGACTGGAGACATTTGCGAGTCGAGACGGGGATCCAGGATAAGATGTGTTGCTTTTGTCATCCGCTTCTGTGCAGCAGCTTCGCTTCCCGAATGTTCAATCATAGAAATCGTAGGGTACGAGCGAATTGCGAGAACACGCTGCCAGAGGCAAGGCGATAAGTCGATAACTCGCCATTCGATCACATTAGCGATGATCTTGTGCCACTGAATCATTGTGAGCGAAATGATTTTGTTTTATGAAGGTATTTGGAACATGAGACTTGACTAATCCGTTAATGGGTCCAGCTTCAAGGAAGAGCAACTTACTTGACGGTAGGTCAACATACAAGCGAACAGACCTTTCGAATCAAGGTTTTCAAAGACTTGTGCCCATAGCTCGTTAGGCAAGTAGAACTTATTAGTTGACCGAGGCCAGGGATCGGAAAAATTAATGAATTGAATTAGGATGGATAAATCCTATTTTTGGATGGATAAGGATGAATATCC
>JAGEMR010000180.1:0-49016 GCA_021030915.1 Astrothelium macrocarpum | reverse complement strand
TATAAAATTTTTCAAATATTTTCAATATATAAAATTAATTTATTTTATTTTTTTATTATTTTTTATTTAATTGAATTTCTTTTTTTTTTTAATTATATGAATTCAAAAAAATGATATTAAAAATTTTTTTAAAAAGAAAATCTTATATGATAAAATTAATAATATGATCTGAATAATGAATTTTTTATATTTATGAATTCTAAAAAAATTTTTATATTTTAAAATTATTATTTATTATATGATAAAAAATATCATTTATATTGGAATTATTTCTAATTATGATTCCAATTTTATATATTATTTCATAATTTTGAAAAATTATATGAATAATAATTTATTAATTTTTTTCTGAATAATTGATTATTATATGAAAAATAAATAAATTTTTTCGAAATTTCAGATTCTTATTTATATAATACGTATAAATTGTCAGAAAAAAATGATTATTAAATGAAATTCAGATATCAATTAAAAAATGAATATTTATTAATACGGATTAAAAATCCTTTTATATAAAATTTTATTAACGTATAAATTGATTTTTTATATATAAAATAAAAATTTTGATATTTATTGGAATTTTTATTATTGAATTTAAAATAAAATAAAAAATATGAAATTCTGGCCATTCGATTAGATGAAAAAGAAGATTTTATATAATCATAAAATTGATTAAAATCTATTAAAAAATCTTTTATTTGAATATTTTTTTCAAAATCAATTTTTTTAATTCATTCATTTTACATATATTTTTCATTTTTTTTAATAAAATATTAAAAATTAAACGACGGAAATTTATTTTATATAAAATATATAAGAATCATAATCAATCTTATACTAATTCTTCAAATAATTTCGGAAATTCATTATTATATATGAATTATATAAATAATCTTCAATTTTATAATAAAAGATTTTTTTTTTTTTTTGTTTTTGATTTATGATCGTACGATTCGCGGATATATTGATGAATAATAGAAGATATTCTTTTGATATATTTTCGTATATTGATAATTTCAAAAGAAATAATAATAAAAAAGACCTCAGAATTGATTAATATTTTAATTGAAATATTTTATAAAAATAAAATAAAAGAATTTTTTAATACAGAAATTAATTTCGGCTATCGGATATCAAATAAAATTCTGAATAATTCTGAATAATTCTTTTATCCATTCTTATCCGAAAATTATGAATTATTGGATTATATTCGAATGTTGCATAATTTTTCCGATCCCTGAATATGATTATCATGGCCATTTAGTAATAAAAATTTATATCCATTATTTTTAAAACGTGTTTATGATTTAAATATATATATTAATTAATTCAATTTAATTTTATTTAATATTTAATTATTTAATGAAATAATATAATTTCAATTTAATATTTTATTTGAATGAAATTAGATGATTTAAAAATTTTTATTTTTGAATATAATAAACGGATTGATAAAATAATTTTATAAATTGACGATTTTAATAATCAAAATTTATTAATAATTTTATAATATTTTTTATAAATACGTTTTTTATTAATATAAATAAAAATTATTAAATTCATATAAATATTTAATTTTAGATTTTATTTATTTATATTTTATATATTATTTATAGAAATATTGAGATATTTATATATTTCATTAAAATATTTTAAAAATATGATGATAAAATTTATAAACGTATATTTGATTCATTTGATATCAAATTTCCGTCCGATTATAAATTTAATACGTGAATTTTATTTAATGAAATTAATAATCCATCATTTATTAACGGATTTTTTTTAATTATTAATATGAATAATTTGAATAATTATTTTATAAAAACGAATATAATTAGAAGAAAAATTTTGTATATTTTCGTTAATAATTTATTTTATAAAAAATTCTTTTTAATGGAAAAATAATAATTATTAATATTTGTGATTAAAATATTTATTTTATATATTTTAAATACGTTATTAAAAAATGAATTTGATCAAATTGTATATTTTAATTATTTTATTTATTGAAAAATAAACGTCAGATTCATAATTAATAATAATAGAAGTAAATATTTTATCTTTGAAAGATATTTTGACGCGTTATGGTGGATAGTGGAATCAATTCAGTGGAATGAGACGAAATAAAATTAAATGGTGGAAATGGCCGGGTTCAGGTGGTGACCGGTTTCTATGGTGGCCGACTTAGGCGACAGCATCGGACGAAAATGATGGAATAATAGACTATAAGCGCTAGGCTTCTTCGGTGCTAGCTTCAGGCATGACCTATGATTACATAATCTCTCAAGCTTTTTCCTTCGAAGGTAAGTTAAGGTTAGAGGTACTGATGCGGTTTTCATCATCTGGATCTGGATGTTTTTTTCCGGTCAACATGACTCCGCTCCAGATCCAGAGCGGACATCAAAGTCAAGACTTCCACCAATAATAACAGCTGCTAATTATGAAGTAACCGCCTTTCATCGAATGTCATGCTCTAACAGGCCTTCCCAATAAGACTTATTCCACAACGTTGGCGACGACTACTCTTGCGCGATCCTGTTCGTCGAAGATTCTAATCGTTCGAAAGTTTGAGGCCCAAAATCTTTGCCATAGTCATGATTTCCTTGGAAATCGTGGGAACAAGAGGGCGGGTTCACACCAGGAGCACGCGACTACCGACTTCGCCGGGATTCATTCCGAATCATGGAGCGAACCATTCATATGATATCATCTACTTTACTGCTAGTGAACAGTAAGCTTTTGATCATACTAGCTGACTAGGGCCATTATCACGTTCCTACTGAGCAATGCATGCCCTTTGAGTAATCACCATCATCTTGCCCTAGAACGCTCGCATTGCTTGTTAACAAAATCATTCTACAGTCTTGCTACCATAGATACAAGACATCAGTTTTTGGGGTTTTGGCATCGTGCCGCTGTCACTTCCTCAGCGTTTCACACTTCATATCCGTTCGCCTACTGCTCCGGCGTCTGCTCCGGGACGTACAATGTGGTGAAGTTCCACGCCTTTCCCCCATCCGGGGTCGACATGACACCACCTGTCGCCCCGGATGCCCATGCACCAGTGTGCTCGAAGCTCATATCAGCTTGACTCAGGACAATCGACACGTCTTGCCAGGCTGTGATTGAATGTCAGCTTGCAGGATTCGCGTTAGGATAACGCGGATACGTACAATGGGCTGGAGTTGGTGCGCAATTTCCTGCTGCACATTCGATCGAGATGTAGAAGAGGTTGCCGTGCTCATCCTTGCCTATAGATGCTGTCAGTCGCCTGGTCGCTGTCGTCATTCGGCTCGTGTTCATACTCATCGAAAGCGTCGAGACCAGATTGCCGTTTATATACATATTCTGGTCCCACAATTGAGTCGTCGGATTCAGTTTATCTAGACCAGGAATCAGATGGCGCTTCAAGCACTGGAGAGGATGGCCCACAATGAGTTCGCACGGCGGATCCAGGTCCAGCCGTGACAGACATTCCATGGAAGACGTTCCAGTCTGAACATCATATTAGCACTGCTACGATAAGCCTTTCCTTTTCCACTGACTTGGGGCTGTGCCGTTAAGCGTGTATGCATTGTTGCACCAGGCGGTGGTACCGGCGGCACCGCAGTAAGTGCTGCAGAGGGCATTAGCATGCGAACTGCGACAAGAAAATAAGCATGTCAAAGCGAACGACGTACTCGCCGGGCCCGACTGCGCTGACGCCTTGCATGAAGGATTCGTCGTTGTCTGTGTAGATGGCACTCCACAATGAGTTGTCGCCTGAGATGGGATTCGGCAACTGCGGAAGGATGACAGTGGCATCAGCCTCTTGAATCCACGCCGCGCCCGAGGTGCTAAGCGTAACCAGATCTGTATTTGCCTGGACAAGTACAGCCATTGAGGCGATCGCGCCGATGGTGTTGCAGACCTTCTTCATGACTGCTTGCAGGACACAACCACTGTTCTGTGAAGGTTATGGGTCCGCCAGTGCATCTATCGAACCTTTAAGGCGGGCCAGCTATGCTCAGATGACATGGCTTCATTTCTCTTAGAGGGAACCTAGACGCAATGTACCCCAACTCTCGGTTTTATTAATGTCCATGCGGAAACAGACACAATACATTAGTAGTTTATTAAGGATTATGCCGTTTCCTCGGTTAGCGTAGCATCTAAACTAGGTCTAGTAAGGTACAGACTTGGCATAGATGTGGCTGGGGGATGTTACTCCTGACCCCTATACATACACTTTTACCTCTGCGATTCTCATTGGTGGAGGAAACCGGACCACCAGGGATGTCTCACATAGATCAAACTTCTTAATGTCACTCGAAGCTAACATTCACGGTGGGAATATGCACGCCCTTAAAACAACGAAATCAATTTCATGATGATAGTCGAGGTACCAGAATATTTGGGTAATACTCTTTTTATAACT
Organism: Astrothelium macrocarpum; assembly: GCA_021030915.1. NCBI lineage: Eukaryota > Fungi > Ascomycota > Dothideomycetes > Trypetheliales > Trypetheliaceae > Astrothelium > Astrothelium macrocarpum. The sequence continues at coordinate 44,596 of JAGEMR010000180.1, read as the reverse complement.
CAAGATTAGCTCAGGTGCAGCCCAAGCCAATTCCGGTAGGCTCGTGTCTAGCTCACGTGTAATGTATATTTACGCCGCCACAGCTAAGATTCGCTTACTAACCGGTCATAACCAAAAGTGGAAAAGGAAATGGGTGAACCTGATCGGTACCTGTGGGTTTTACCTGTTATTACATAACACAAGTTATTGGCTCAACTTCGGCTTAGTCAGACTAGCTCAGGCACTATTGCATCTCATTCGCGGGCTCCCTAAAATTATTGACTAATAATATCAATTATAGCTCCACACTCCATTACCAGTATATAAAGGAGCAAGGACCAGTATCAAGAAGTCTAGACTTTGCTAAGGATCCTCAATCCAAGAAATAGGCGTCTTAGGTATTAGTGACCTGTATAGTTCCAAAATGACCGAAATTTCCTGACTGCTTTGTCACGAGATCCTCATAATTTCGTATATTCATTCCGACAGTACTTGCTTCAGTATCAGGCCAGCTCTCGTAAGTCGCTGCCTAGTCTAGCATTCGCAAAGGTAAGGTCTGGGTTGGACTCTATGCTCCTGAAAATTGGAGAGTCAGACATTAATTGTCAAACCTATTCTATTCTAATTTTTCGCAAATCTTTGGTCGCTTTTCCCGTTCCCGACACCAGTTCCTTAAATCCTCCCGGCGAATCCATACAATCCAGGCTAGGAGTAATACTGCGGTTAACGGCAATACGATGGCCCAGTACCACCAAAATTGACCGTTCACTCGGAGGTTTCCATCAACATCTGGCTGGAAAAAGGGCATAGCGAAGAGAGACGCGATCGAGGTGCCCGGCAAGAACACGATGGTTACAGCCGCGAGACTTTTCATTGCTGACGAGTCCTTTTTGCTCGCCTCTGCAATCGCTTTGGATTCCTTGGCGAGTTCGACGCCGAGGCGTGTCTCTCCATGCTGTGTAAGATGGAATAGCTTGGACAACGGGTGAGCCAATCATCTTTCTGCAAGAGACATACTGTCAAGTGTATACTTACCGCAGTCAATTGAATATCTACTCGGTCCTTAAGCTTATCCAATCTAGTATCGGTTGATCGCGCGCAATCCCGTGCAATTGCAATGCACTGGGCGATCTCCCTAGATACGCTTTGATGTTCATCCTTGGAATCAATTTGCTCTTTTCTATCAGCTCGTTCGTGGTTGTATCTATCGAGAAAAGCATACTGGTCTTTCAGAACAGCTACTCCATGACGAATGTTGGAAAGCTCAACGGCAATCCCACTAGCGGAGGCGGACAGAGATGTGAGATCACCTTGTGCTTGTGGTATCCAGGTTTTCGAAGCATGGACATAGCCGGTGCGTTTCTCAATAGAGAAGATGTTCCTCCAAATTCTGTCTAGATCGGCTCCAGTGAATTCGATAGAGAAGAGAAGTGGCATAAGGGCAAAAAACAAAGGTTCTCTGTTACAGCTCGCCAGACTCTCTAGTAGCCGTTGCGCTTCGGAAATGTAGTCATGGCGTATGATGTAAAGTCCTCGAGATGTTTTCTGCTCCTCATCATACGCCCACGCCAAGGCGCCCCACTCAGATAGACCTTTCATGACAAAGACATCCTTCTCACCGCTAGCGCTCATTGAACGAAACATTGTACAAGGACTACCATACACGGAGTCTGCGAAGTCGATCGTTTTTCCCAGATGGAATTCGCGGACAACTCGGTTGAGCAATTCTTCATCAATATCCCGAGTTACGTCCCCACCGCCCGCGGGGAAACGCAGAGGGACCCAGACTAGGACACTTCCGCTTGTGTGTTCGAATGCAGGGTCGTTATATCGACGGAAAAATCCATCTAGCTGGTCTTCTGGAATGCGCGTGGTCTCGATGGAAGCCGGCAATATGGATGTTGCACAACGATATTGGGAAACGAGAAGGCCGGACTCAGTGCTTTTGTAACCCTCGCGTGTTATCTTATTTAACGCGTTCGCTATCAAGTCCATTGAATGCGAATTCGAGAAAGAGCTGAACAGCTTTAGCTACCTACAATATAAGGTAAGGTAGGTGTGTCGTGACCGGCGTTGCGGCACGGCTGAGCCTATGCGGCGCGGCTGCAGCTCCTACACTTGAAGGAGTCATAATGTGGAACTCTTAAGCCAGCCTTGTTATTGCTTACAGAGCTAGCTATAAACTAGATACTAAACAAGATAGCCCCGTGACTAACCTGATCAGGAAGCCGTAAGAGATAAAAACAATAATGAATATTGCAAATTGCGGCGTAGTTTGCGTTGAATGTTGGGGCGTGGACACGTATCTAACAATCTTCAAATGAGTGCGTACTTTGACTTCTTCGACATTCTGCTTGCCAAGGTCCAAGCTGCATCACCCACTTGAAAGACGACTGTTTACTTGAGCTGGAAAACCGGCCATTGTCAAGTATATCCTTGGTCTCATCCAGTGATTATGACTTTCCTATTAGATTATTGGTGGAGAGAGACAAAGCCAGGAACCTTTCAACGACAACGTGTTGCGATTGAGAAGACCTTCGCTAGTATAGGCGCTTTAGGGCATCCTTTGAACCGAGAAGCGTGGTCCATTCACGCCGTGGGCCTATTCGCCCTTGGTCTATCTGAAGACCCAAAGACAGTCATTCGGAACGCATGGATAGCCCTTCGCTTTGACTATCCAAATCTCGCTGTAACGGCTGAAGATGAAACCCTGACTTACGTTGTACCTGATGAGCAGGCTCTACAAAAATGGGTAGACACGACTTTTTTTGTTGAATCTGAAGACGTTAGCGAGGACTCGTTGATCGCAGGGTTACGACCGTCTTCATTTCCAACATGCCACGTGCTTTCGACCTCGGGCTCGACATCGAAAGTGCTTCTACACTTGGACCATTGGCGTATCGATGCGCTCGGTGCCTTACATCTTCTCGACCGCCTGTTTGCTCACATGTCCGAGGGGTACGCACGGCCAGCTCTTGGCTCCGAGACGTCAAGGCTCTCTCCCCCCTTCGAGGCCATCGTCGCGTCTCCCATCCCAACCCCAGATATTGTAAACAAGCGTATGGACGACGAGTTTAACAACCTTCTCGCTCACCAGCCCAGCATTGGCCTTCCTTACGAAGGTAATGCGTCAACAGTTCCCAAAGATCCACACACTTGCACCCGCGTTATTGACACCGAAGCGACCAAAGCAATCATCAACGCGTGCGAGCAAAAAGATATCAATGTCACAGCCGCTCTGCACGCAGCACTTGCTCTTGTCATATATACCCTCGCGCCACTGGAGGCCCGTACACGCACTTACTCCACGCTTACGCCTGTTTCGCCGCGTCAGTACCTTCCCGAACCATACAACGGTCCTGCACATGCAGTTTCGCTGTATTTGTCTGGTGTTCAGATCACGATGCCACCTGGGAAAAATTTTCTCGAGCTCGCCCGCAGCTTCAAAGAATGGTACGACTCTAGCAAGGATCCAAACTGGCTCGTCGATGTTCGTGAGCGTGCGATGCGCTTTGGCGGACTGCTAACAGCGAAGCGCCCTGAGGAGTGGAGCTTGCCAAGCCAGCCTATGCTGAACAGTCTGGGTATCGTGGAACGCTATTTGCAGTCCGAGCGCAAAGGCGTGCGTAACGACGATGTACGCGTGGGAGTGGAAGTGCTGACGCCCGAGAACGTTATCTACACTTGGACCTTTAAGCAGAGCCTACATATTAGCACAAACTACAATCAGGAGTATCATACAGCCGCAAGTGTGAACAAAGTCATGAACGAGATGCTTAACGTCTTGTTGAAGGAGCTTGATATTGACCTACTGCATGAGTACTAATGAAAGGACGTTGTAGTTTAGTCTTTGTTCGTCAAGTAGCTTCTTGTGATCCTTGGAGGCGGTCTGAACTAATGGAGAGTGCAAAGGCCGTGGTAATCGGTAGCGGCAGGCTTCAAAAAGCCATATAGCCTCCACTCAAAGAGAAATAGCGATAGTCATGAGATTAAAGAGGTCTTGGATAACGTATCTGAGCTTTTCTGGATTGCGATTGACTCTTGTTTGTATTTTTCTCTTGTGTGATAGATCACGCACGAGTCGAAGCCCACTAGAAGTTGACCTGGTCGAAGAACGTCAACGATGATGACGGTCACCACGGAGAGGTCCATGCAGCCGGACATTTTAAGTGTACTGCGGTCAGTGTCGTGAAAATTTGGTAAAAGTGGTCCGAGTTCCCGCCTTCTCCGCAGGAGATTATTGATGTTGACGTGGGTAAAAAATTTTGAGACTCAACAGTGGATGATTGGCAAAAACGTCTTGGAAGTTGTTGGAGGGTCGACTCGGCAATTAGCTTTTGGGTTCAACTTGGTGGGAGAGGGATCAAAATATACTAGTTATACGCATTAGTTCAGCTTTCATATTTCTGGACTTATTGAGTTTGTCGATATACACCGCTGTTCGACTTACCTGATAGGCCAGGCGCTTTGTTTCCTCAAAAGCCTAATCCAGCTTCGCGGTGTGCCAATCGCCCGATCTCCCAACGTCAAAGTACTAGAGACCAACAGTTGGAATGAGTTTCTCTGAAAAGAAAAAAGTTGATAAAGCAACACTCGTAGTGATCCAATGGAACATCAGCTCAACTAAGGGTCAATAGCACTGCATTGTCCAGGTCATGATGTTGTTTTGAAGTAGAGGTCAGGGAAGCGATCAGTCCCAGCCTTGTGCACGTGATACTCTATGCATCCTTCGCCACAATGCCTTCGCATCACAACCTTCAAAATCAGAGAACGGCGTGTCGCTCTAAGCTAGTCCATACCTCAAGCTAATATAGCGGGGACCGCTCGCTTGCCTATCCTACGACCTCGAACTCACTCTCCTGAGCGGGCCTTCTCCCAAAATGATTCGACGCGTTATCCTCGTCGTATACACAAGCCAGACTGTACTGCCCAAGTCTCCTCGACTTACGAATAGCGCAATCAGGAGAGCTTTCCAAATACGATCTCATTTTTGGTAGTAATTGTGACTTTGGTAGTCCTTGCGAGTGCTCTGAATGCAGAGAAACCGCAAAGGGCTCTGCGAAGTTTGCAACATCCGACCAACGGAACACCAGACTTCCGAACACATTACGGATCGAAAGGGAGTTTCCTAGTACTTACTCAAATCTTTGTGCACGGCATGTTCCAGCAAAGCTGTACTGGAATCGAGAATGAAAGCTGGTAGAGATGTGCAGACTAATAAGTGATTGTTGAAAACATATACATCCAGGAAGTACTTGATGTGGGAACAGGACACAGGAACAATGGCTTCAACAATCAAAGACGCCCTGCAGATCTACTGCTCTTCCGATGGCCAGCAAAGAGACTGGAGTACTGTCTTGCTTTAGCGTAATTAAGCATCATCGGCCACAAGGAAGGCTGCAGCTGCATGGGCTTGCGTCAACTGCTAGCTTCACATGCGTCTGTCGCAAACGATAGAAGACAGTGAAAATTGTAGCTATATCACAACGAATCGAGTATCGCAGGAGTGTAACAATTAGTTGTGCTAGAATCGCAACCTGACCTGATTTATATTGTTCGGCTCACCTTTATTATGAATGAGTCCACGGATCCGAGCTGCCAAGGCGAAGCTCATCGATAGGCCATATCACTCTCACCCGACTAGTATCCTCCGAAACCACCATATGAGTCGAACCCTCCTGGGCCATTGAAAGCCTGATACCCGTATATCTCTTTGCCTCCAAGCCAAGTGTACACCCCTCCATACTTCGAGTCACAGCGTCCCACCTCAATCGCTAGAGATTTCCTCGCAACCGAAAGGGCCTTCACAGCAGCCAGGAATTTTTTATTAAATTCCGGCTGGTCCGTAAGCCGCAGCTTCACCAGATTCTTGCCAATTTCCGGTCTGCTCCTGAGCGCGTCTAGCGCATGCCCTTTCAATTTGCCTAAAACCCCATCGTTCCCAGAGAACTGTACGTAACGAAGGCTAGGGCAGTTGGTGAATATTGCCAGAAGAGACTCGTCTGTGAGGTTGGTGGCGCCGTCGAGGCTTACATGAACAAGATTGGGGCAGGCCTCTGCAAATTGTTTGACAGTATCATCAGTCATTCCAGCACCTTTCCATGTCTCTGAATCTCCCGCCCGAAAGTCCAGCAATGAATCACATAGAGAAGGGCTTATCGGCATGATGGAGGAAAGATGTGCACTGAACCCGTTAGAGTGACTAGCCACAAGAATTAAGAAGCTTGAGTCTTACTCAGTAACCTCGAATTCGTCACCAAACTCTATCTTTTTGATTCCTTTCAGCAGCTTTGACTGCCCATTCTCCCATGATTGAGCAGAGTGAAACCACACGTTCGCATCACGCGGGTAGTCTTCCGGCGTATAAGGCTTCAAAGACTTCCGCTGGCGACTCTTGGCCTGGCGACCATTCTGCACTGCTTGCCTGGTGATCGTATTCGCATAGATATCGCCGGTCCTTTTTCTTTGACGGCGTTTGGGTGGATCGTCTTTTGTGGCAGACTTGCGCAGTGTTTGACTACGCGCCATGAATCATGAATCGAGAATAAAATTAAATGTGAAGATAGGACGGCTCTCAACCAGGTAGTATTTGTGGCTCGCAGTGATTCGTGCGTCAGATTTCGTACCAGCCAATAGCAGATATCTCTCTTACCAGAGTGTAATGGCACACTTCATGTAATAGCACCGTGAGGTGTTGCTATCCGCCTGAAAGTTCGTTCCTCTCGCACTGACCAAAACATAGATCGACAAATTTCTTACTACATTCATTCGAAACTGCAAATAAACAAGAGCTCACTTTTCAAAGGATCTCACTTTGAAATTCTGTTGACGAGATCTTCGTGTTCGAGTTGTTCCTGTAAGATTTTTCAATCTGGCCGTCTTGCCTTCAGCCTTTGCCCGCATACATATTGCTGAAGCGCAGTAAGAAACGCCATGGGTAGGCTATAAGAAAGACAAAGCACTAAACATCATTTAAGGAGACCCTTAAAGATCATATAAAACAGATTTTAGCAAGTACTAGTCAGTGGCCAGGACATCTTATTGAATGGCTTGAAAATTATGTTGTCAATCGCCTTTATGAATGTTTAGTTAGTGACTTCTCTAGTGGCCTATAGAATTTCTTTTTGCAGACGCTAGTGATGCTTGACCAATTCCTCCTGTCTAGTACGTAACGAACAAAGAGAATTACGTCTTGTTGACACCCAGAAACAGAGCTGTCAACGATAACAAATATGATTAAAGTGAACATACTGTTGCATTTACGTTAAATTTTTTTGCTAGTAAGACTTTTGGGTATCGACAGAGCACCTTCTCAACCCCATCTATCGTTACGTTCGCTCCCTAATAAGGGTGGCTGCTCTCATTCAAGCCATACATCTTAAATCAGTACAGAGTTGCTCTTATCCTAAACGTACCCTCTTCCAAGCCCTCAAACATTCCTGCAAATCCGATACCACACTCCCCCCCGGCATCGTCGCCGCCTCTCTCACCAAACATACAATCGCCGCCGCATACGCAAAACTCCTCAACTCCTTTCTCAGCATCCTCAAGTGCTGCACAGTCATCCCCCCCGCCTCTCCCCACTCCCTCCACAACTCCAACATCCTCACCACCCCCTCCGCAACCCCCACATCCTCCACCATCAAAAACAGCACCCGCTCCACCACCTTCACCAACACCACCCTATCCACCCCCTCCACCATCTTCTTCCCCTCCTCCTCGCCCCCTTCCATCCCCGACACAACCACATCCCCCTCACCCCTCAACCACCTCACCCCCAACCCCGCCACAACCGCGGTCTCCACGCGCTCACTCCTCACCGCCTCGCCCTCCTCCTCCTCGCGCCTCCGGACCTCCTCCAGCTGCTCCGTGCGCCTCCTCGCACCCGACTCCCGCATCTCGCGCACCATGCGCTGGCCGATGGCGTTCTGTCGCTCGCGGAGATCGCCGATGCGGTCCTCAGCGCGCATCGCCTCCACCCGCGCCGCGAACTGCTGCTGATGCGCGTGCTTGCGCAGCGCCGCCTCCGTCTCGGCTGAGACGGCTGATGCTGTGCGCCAGTTGGGTGGCGCGGATGTGGGCGGGAGGAGGGAGAGGAGGTCGAGTACGCCGAGGGGAATGGTGGGGCGTAGGGAGAGTGCGGTGAGTGCGGAGGGTAGGGGATAGGACCATAGTGTTGGGGAGGGAGAGAGGGTGTGGAGGGCCGTGAGGGCGGTGGCGAACCAGGTGCTGGAGGGGGTGGGGTGGGTGAGGGGCGGGAGGAGATGGGTGGGGGAGGGATGGGTGAGGGAGGTGGTTGAGGAGATGGGGGAGGAGGTAGAAGGGGATTCATAAAGAGCGGTTTGTAGGCCAGAGGAGGCAACGTTGAGGTGTAGTGCAAGGTGAGGGTATGGTATGGTGGATTTGGACGTGGCGAGGTGCTTCTCGTCCTTTTTATCCTCAGAGTCAGCGACTTTTTCCGACGAATCGGTTTCCGTTGCTTTTGGAGGGGGACCTTCAATGCGGATCCAGTATGGGGGTAGCGCGCTTCCACGGTGCTTTTGCCATTCGGGTTCCCATTCTACTGCTAGGCTCAGGATGCCGTCTGCGTCATCTGCAGCCGTTACGCTGAGCACAGCCTCTGCGCCCCGTGGACTGCTCAGCAATTTCGTTCCCGCTGGCGTCCAGAGTCCGGAATGCCTGAGCAGTGCAAACCCAGCGGGATACGGCACTGCACCCCGGTCCAGCAGAAAGGCAACAAGCGGCTCAAATTCAATCTCGGCTTGCGGCTGGCGCACCTCATCATGGAATTGAACTCGATACGACTTGAATCCGATAGTCATTTCTTTCCAGCGGAACCGCGTCCAGCTGCCGCCCTTCAAGCGCGAGTAGTGGGGATTGACATCAAAGTAGTGCTGGTCAGAACGTTCGAGAGGTGTAAGACGCTGGCGCGGTATTTCTATTTCGATGATTCCAGATAGAAGGGAGCTACGTGTAGTGGCGGAAGACAGGTTGGCATGGTAGAGATTGCGTCGGATGAGACGGAGGTTGAGGAGGCATTTGATACAAGTGTAAAGCATGGGAAGGACGCCCAGGACAGCGAGGGGAATCCCTATGTAGGAGATGATGTCGGCGGCGATATCTGCAGAATTGGACATTTTGGATGAGATAAAAGATTGATCGGATGCTTGGCTTGTAAATATATAGAAAAGGGGTAAAAATTTTAAAATATTTTTTACAGAGAGAAGAACGACCTGTTAAACAAGAGCACTGAAATGAGATTGATCAAATGTTTGGTGAAATATGATAGTACAGAAGATGAGATTGGGCCGGACGATGTCTCGAAAAGGATGATATCCGTTGTTTTTACACCCACATGAGCAAATTCGGAGACGCCTCCAAACAGGGTGAACATCTACTATTTCATCTCTTGAGCTGGGAGATCGAATGCAGGGGTTAAGGGGTGTGGCTGAAGGCTGGCCGATAGGCCGCTTGATATTACTTTTCTTGATGTAGCGCGATGGATGCAAGTTCAGGAACCATGACACACGCCGGATCAGCACGAGAATGACAACTCATGCGCTTGTGCTAGACGTGATAAATCTTGCTTTGTCTTCGCCTTGAGCGTGCGCAGAAATGCAGCACCCATGGCTACGTTGGTGATGGGTTCGATAACAAAGTCATTGGATTTTGGTGATTATGAGTGCGCTTGCTATACCGAATAGAACCACGCAGGTGAATGAAGCGGCGCGCAAACAAAAGCGCGAGTAAGCAGGGAATTGAGGAGCGCAAGTCGCAGATCCCTGCCTTTGTTGTTGTTGTTGATGCGCCAAGTAAACAGGCCGTCCCTCTCTCTACCTCCCCCACGCTCCTCCCACTTTTTCAAATCTTCCCTTGCCCTCTTTCTTTTCGTCAAGAGTCTTGCTTTCGCGCTCTGGAGACCAGTTTGACGGTCGTGTTTGATGCGTCGTCGCAGCGTCGCAGAAATCCGTGGAAACGCTGCCTTCATTGGTTAAGGTTCCCCCTTGGCGCGGCTCCGTCCAAAACTATCCCATTCCTTACATCATCTTCTTGGGCGCAACGCCGGCCGGACTTGTGTTTTCTCAACCGCCCATGACCTACGTGATCTTTCCTTCTTAATACTGCATTCTATTCTACTCCCGGGCTTGACGGTCACCGCATCCGGACTTGTGTAATTTCCATTCCCACATCCGACCGCTTGAATCTTACATCTCCGGACTTCATCAGATCATGCTTCAAATCAGCACCTAATCCACGCTAAACCCAAAGACAATCGGATAGAATGGCTACGACTGCCAATCTAGCCCCGGGCGCCGTCTCGGCGGAAAATGGCACCAGTGGAGATCCATTCACCAATACGCCCACCAACGGGGATTCCAGACCACATCGATACTCCACCTTTGATTCCCAACTGCTCTCTTTGTACTCGACAAATTCTCCATCTCAAGCAAAACGAGCTTTGGAAGCACATCTCGCCGAAACGGAAAGGCGCCTTCAAGATGCATCAAAGCTGGGTGAAACACTTGTAGATCAGCGGAGAGAGCTCACCGCAAGATTGAAGGATGTGGAAAAACACAAGGATGAAAATGAAATTGGTCCGGAGCTTCGTCAGAAATTGGCCGACTTGGAAAGGGAATACGATGAGGTGGGGAAAGATGCCGCTCGCGCTTTTATACCAAAGTCCAGGATCTCAAGCAACACATCGGTTGGCTCAAGCGACACCCCCTCCGTCCTTTCGAGTGATGGCCGCTATTCACCTTCGAAAGTGAATGTCCCTACTTCCAGGAAGCAACGAAACCAGCCAAGCAACAGGGTCCATGATATTGAGTTTGCCACTGAAATCAGCACTTCTCTGCTCTCACAAGTACGCCAATTGCAGGCTGCCCTAGTAGAGAAGGATGAGCTTCAGAGGGAACTGGCGTCCGAAAAATCAAAACTTGAATTGGATGCTGAAGGCTTTGAGCAAAGGCTGCGCGCCATGGATGAGAGTGAGCAGCGATACAAGGACGAAAACTGGAATTTGGAAACTCAATTGCAAGATTTGCTGGCTGCATCACGCGAATCGACCGTCAGAGAACAGCGCCTAAATACTGCCATTAATGCTGCCAAGAATGAAAAATCTGCTGTTCAGCGTGAATTGGACGAGTTGAAGCTGTCGCATGGAAAACTCGCCGAAGATCATGTAGAAGCGAAGAAGCAGCACGACTTGGAAATATCGGGTCTGCGACGTGATGCTAATCTTGGAGAAACCGAGCGAGGTTCGCTCCAAAAGAAAATCGAGGAGCTCACATCACAGAATCAAGAATTGGCCAAGGCTGTTTCGTACCGCTTTAGAGCGCTGGACTCCGATATGAACAGAGATACCGCTTCAGAGTCGGAGGACTTTGCAAAAGAGCACACCACTCCAGAACATTCCCCACCTCCATCTCCCAGCAAAACACCCCGACATGGAGGTCTGGAGTCTGAGACGCTCAAGAGCTCGCTTCATCACGCTCAGAGGATGATACAGAATCTGAAAAGCAATATCCATCGTGAAAAGACCGAGAAGATGGAATTGAAGCGGATGCTCCAGGATGCAAGAGATGAACTTGAGCAACGTCGGGGCGATGGTCTGGGCTCTAATGCCGGAAAGAGGCGTAAAGGGAATGGTCAACCAGATTTTAAGAAACCAGTCAGATCAGATAGACTCGGGGAAGCGAGAGATGCCACTACCGAGATTATTGATGATGACGACTGGGAAGAGCATGACGAGGAAGGAACGCCAGTCAGGTCATCAATCATAAGACACAGAGGTTCTGGCGATAGGACTCTAGCAGATGGTGAAGTTGGTGCCGAAAGCACTGATGCATTTGAAACCGCCAATGAGCGAGACGCCACTGCTACCGAGACTGAAGCTTTCCAGACTGGTGCTGAATCTTTGGCTGGTGATAGCAGTGACGAGTTGACCGAAACCGAAGAAACCCAAAATGCTCCTCGATCAGCTTCTGTCGTCACACCATCGTCGTCTCACATCAGCAACAAATCTGCAAACCGATTGTCATTTCAAAGCACGGCTTCCACATCTGGTGATGAAGGTGAAGACTATGAATTAAAGAGTCCTACGTCACAGACCAAATACAGATTCAAGCTAAGTCGTGGAGGCTACCGAAAATCAACCTCCGGCAGTCGTCCAAACAGCATGAGGGATTCTCCCTCTAGTGTCATTAGTGCCCAAAGCCAACCTGGTATTGGACAAAGTCTGGCAGCTGAATTAGAAGATTTTGACAATAGTGATATTGCAAGTGCGGCAGATGGCACACCAAGCAAGTCAAGTATTATTTCGGGTCCTCAAACCGTCGTATCTCGAGATGCATCTCCTGCAACATATCATGCTTCGCCTTTGGCTCGTTCTGTTGGAGCCATAGCTCCTCGAGTAGCAATGGTTGATTCGGGGATGACGACCGAACCTTGGGAGCCAGAACGGCAAATATCCTATGTTCCAGTCCCTGCCCCCGTAGCTCCAGTGGCTGGAGCTGACCAAGCAAAGGAAGAAACTATCCATCCACCGGAATCTCTCTTGCAAAAGGATGTTGTACCATCTGCCTTGTCAACAACAATGACGCAAGAAACGGAACCCTCAGCGCGGTCGATACCATCAACGCCCGAACGTCCATCCACTAGCCACAAGATTAGCGAACCACGCGTACAAATGCTCAATGAAACGCCCGAGGCTGTACCGCCCTTGCCAAAATATGTCACGGCATCAACGTCGCCGAGAAATGTTGAAGTTGCCCCCTTTACACCCCTTACCTTTTCATCGATTGAGTCTCAAGAGCTCGAGCCCGTCAATGTACCTCAGCCACCGATTCCACTACGTAGTCCAAATCGAGCGGAGGCTGTTCCAGCGCTTGTCGAAAATGAGCAAGAAAACGTCGACAAGATGAAACCACATTCTGGACTTCTCGGTTCTATGATGGGCTGGACTCGTGCCAAATCACCTGCCAAGTCTGAAACCACCGATGAAGAAAGAGAACCTAATCTACAGGTTGAACGCGGACCAAGTCCGAATGAACCAAGGCTTGCACTTGCGGAACGAGAAAACAAATACCGGAGACCAATGAGAGAGATTTCTAGTAATGCTGTAAATGGCGATCGTGATGTTTCCCAAGATGGCTTCCAACTGATTCGTCCTTTGCGACTCAAGCAAACCGATGAGGCAACGCAGACCGTTATCTCATCAGAGGAGATTGATGCGTTACTAAAGGCAAAGAATAAAAAGACATTGAACTTCGTCGACACACCTCCCTCACCTAGTAAATCTTTGGCCAGTGGACGTGGAAGTCCCAAGCGACTATCAGAGCCTATCCCAGAGAAGGCACCACGCCGACCTGAGAGTTCTGGAAGCATGCGCAAAACTGCAATTACTCAGCCTCCATTACCTCCTGATCACAAAGAAATCATTGCCGCTGCCAGTCAAAAGACTCCAGCTGGTGTTATGGGGCCACCGAATATGCCAGCATCAGCATATAGAACCAATTCTCAAATAAGACCACGCACCCCAACTGGCCAACCACTTGCAAGTCCCCATGGTTCGAGAGCTGGTACAACACCACGGCCAAGGATCAATACCGGTCGCAACGAGGGCACTTCTCCAATCACTCGTCGCTCCTCCGTTTCATCCTTTGCCTCTGAACTCGATGAACGCTTCAACATTGGTCGCAGCGGCCTCCTCCCCGAAGGCCTTCCCCCGCAAACCGACCCACGTATGATCCAAGCCATTACACAAACAATGATTGGCGAGTTCCTCTGGAAATACACCCGCAAAGCCGGCCGGGGCGATATGTCCGAAAAACGCCATCGCCGCTATTTCTGGGTGCACCCATACACACGCACACTGTACTGGAGCGAGCAGGACCCCGGCACCGCAGGCCGCGCCCAGCTCAAGGCCAAATCCGTCGCCATCGAATCCGTCCACATCGTCACCGACGACAACCCCATGCCGCCGGGCCTCCACCGCAAAAGCATCGTCATCGTCACCCCGGGCCGCAGTATTAAATTCACCGCGCCGACCTCGCAACGCCACGAAACCTGGTTCAACGCGCTCTCCTACCTCCTGCTCCGCACGGCCTCCGAGCGCAGCACCAAACAAGCCCCCTCCTCCGACGCCGCCTCCGCCACCGCCGACGACAACGACGCCGACGCCACCGCCGCCGACGTCGCCGAGTTCAACCCCAGCCTCCGCAGCGCGGCCGGCTCGCGCACGGGGGGCCGCGCCGCGTCGCGCCTGTCCCTCGCGAGCCTGGCGTCCCGCGCCAGCTCCATCCGGTCCGGGGCTGCGAGCCCTGTGCGCCGCGATGCGAGCAACGGTGGCAGTAATGCGACGCCGACGCTCGCGCAGAGACAGTCGGCTGCGGCGGCGCGCGCGGCCGCGCAGGTCGCCACCCCGCCGAATGTGCAGCGCAGACGAGTGACGCCGGCGCAGGCGCAGCAGGTGGGGAGTGTGTCGGGGAGGTTGAGTAGTATGGTGAGGGGTTCGTTTTCGAGTCGGCGGAGTGGCAGTGGGAGTGCGGCTGGGTGGTATGAGGGAGGGGAGGGAGGGACGAATGCTGGGGAGGGTGGGAGTGCGGAGGATTTGAGGAGGGTCATGGAGCGGCAGGAGCGGGAGGCGGATCGGTTGGAGAATGTGAGGGCGTGTTGTGATGGTAAGTTTTCTTTGCTTGAGACTACTATATCTTGCTTTTTGGACGGGGTTGCTAATTCTTGGGTTAGGTCAACATGATGTCGCATCGCTAACGCGCGATGGGACACGTGCGGCAAGCACGTCGAGTCGGCTAAGCCAGCGGCAGTCGGTGTCGAGATCGCTGTCGAGAATGTCGGCGTATTCGGGTGGAGCATGAGTGATCTATGGATGGGCCATTTTACATATCAGACACCTATTTCCTATCTTCCCTACTCTTGTCACCCTTTTCTGTTTGTCAATCTTTTGCTAAAACATCAATGTCTAATTTCCTTGCTGAGCTTTGGCTGTGTGAATTTCCTACTTAGTCAATCATTTTCTTTGCTACATTGGAGGCCTAAGATGGGCGTATGTAGGCTTTTTGGCTCGGAGTCGGCTGGAGAGCATGCGGCAATACATCGCCCAGGAGGATGTCATGGGGCAAGATGGATTTTGGGATCCTTTCTACAAGATATCCAAGACTGCACAACAACTTTCCTATATCACCTGTTTTGAGAATTGTCTCGCATTTAGCGATTAGACTGAACTGTCAGCTTCTTCCCTATAACTATACATAGTCAACTCATCCCATTTACCAAGATGGAAGTTTATCTAATTGCGATTCCCATCGTTGTCGTTTCCCCCGACCAATTATGCATTCCACGCCTAATGTCTTGTTCGTCTTACTTGACCTTTCGGTTAGTTCACGCCGACTCTTTTTCGTCTCTTCCGACTTCTACCTGAGGCATTCTACAGAACTTTGGTTTCCCGTTATAGTCTCTCGGTTCGTCACTGTGGAAACATACCGAGTATGGTGCCAATATTTAGTTTGGATAAGCCTTATGGACCAGATAGAACACTTAAAAGTCGCCTTTACAATCTCTCAGTGCTGGCTGGAGGTTCAAAACACCTTGTGCACGTTGCCACCTAACGCACGACTATATAATTATTTAATTTTAAATTCAACATATCATAAAAATTGATACAGAGATCGGCAAACTTATTTAAACTAAAAAAAGTAGTTATAACTTTTGGCTAATAGTAAAGAAAAAAATTTAGATGTTTTTATTTTCTATAAAATCTCTCACAAAGCTATGTGCTGGGGAATCCGATTCCCGTTTCGGCTCAGCTTGCCACTGCTTGAGTTCGCCCAAATCGCTTAAATCAGAATGATAAAAACAACGCCTAACTCAGCGTAGGGGGTTCTGACACACCCCCTGTTTTGACACACCTCCACCATTTCGTCTCATCTCATTCAATTCGCTCCACCACCCATCATACTGCTTCAATATATCTGATCGTGAGTATATTATTATTTCTATTATTAGTGATTACGAATCTGGTATTTATTCTTTAATAAATAAAACTGCTGATGTGTATGAATTATTCAGATCTATTTTTTATAAATATATCAAAGGTCAATAAAATAATTAATTCAGTCATGAATTCCAATAATGATTGATTCTTTATTAAGAGAAATTTCTCGTAAAATGGATTATTGAAAAAAATATGTGTTAATTTTCTTCTAATTATATTCGAATTCGTGAAATGATTATTCAGATTATTTATATTTTTAAAAACGATAAATTAATTAATAAATATTGAATCAATAATTTTATATGACGTAATTCATCTATTATTTTAATGATTAAATGACGATTAGATATAAAACGAATATAATATATTTTTAAAGAATTTATCATCATATTTATTCGATATTTTGAAAAAATATAAAAAAAATATAATATTCAATTGATAAATATATAAAATATAAATAAATAAAATCTAAATCTAAATATATATATTAATTTTAAAATATTTATTGATATTAATAAAAAATAGATTATCAAAAAAATATTATAAAATCGAAAATAAATTATAATTATTGAAATTATTTTTTTATAAAATCGTTTTATTGATTTATTTATCATTTTTAAAAAAAAAAAATTTTAAATAAACTGATTTTATTTAAATAAATTTCTGAATTAGAATTATATTATTTCAGAAAATGATTAGATATCAAATAAAATTGGATTTGAATGATTAAAATATATATTTGAATCATAAATATATCCTCAATATAATGGATATAGATTTTTATTATTAGATGGTTATATTAATTATATCAATATTGAATTCTTCTATATTTATAAAACTGATTTCAAAATTGAATTAATATTTATATTTTTTTATAATATTCATATTTTTCAGTTATTAGATTTTTATGAATTCCATTCTATCAAAATACGTTATTATAATCATATCAAATTTTTTATTTATTTGAATAATATTATAATAGTCAAAAAGAATTATTTTATTTATTATTATAATCTTGTATATCAAAAAAATCTTATAATATCAAATATTCATATTAATTGAAAAATAATTAATTTGATATCACTGAATTTAGATAAATTATATAATTCATTTTTTATATTCGATTCATATATGGAATCTAAATTTAAATCTAAAATATTATTTTAAAAACGTATTAAATCATTTTCAATTAAGATATTTTATAATGAATAATAATTTCGGACAATTTTTCGTATAATAGGATTTATAATAGAAATGAGAAAAATAAAACGTTTATATATAAAAATAGATAAAATATTAATATCTATTTTAATTAATTTGATAATAACAGAAGATAGAATTAGATATTTAGAATATCAAAAAAAACAGAAAATATTTAAATCATTTAAAAAGGTTATTAAAATGGATTCAAATGAGAAATTCAAAAACGCAAAATAAATTAGACAGGAGATTGATAAAATTATTATTCCACCAATTAAATCAGTACCAAAAATAAAAAAAATACCTTCTAGGCCTATTACAGAATCTGTATTTAATGATATGTGCTCAAAATTCCATATATAACTGTAGTTGTTGAGAAAATTGATGAAATAATAGATGAGACGAAATGGTGGAGGTGTGTCAAAACAGGGGGTGTGTCAGAACCCCCTACGCTGAGTTAACTATTCGGGTCGCGGCGTTGCGCTTGTTTGCCCTTTGTGGTCGCTATAGGACTATTATTAGTTCAATAATATCGCCAAGAGATTTCTATGCTTAGAAATAGCCGATTGAATGTATCTCAGTCAATAGAAGTTTTGTGTTGGAGCTGCGATCTCTGGGACTAAATTATACAGCATAGGGAGGTTCCCGACTTGACGAGCAGTAAGGCGCCAATACGAATATGATTCTAAGGTCTAAAGTAGTCCAGAAGCTCGAAAGTGATTACAAAATACAATTTATATAGCGATATAGAAATACAGGTATGAGGGCAAGCTCCAGAGCGTCGCAAAGTCAAAGTATCTGCGATTTGTCCCGTGTCGGAGGGTGTCCCGCAACGCAGGGACCGACGTTATCTAACTTAATGGATATACCGTCCCGTAACCGGGCCCGTGTATATCAGGATTTGCTTTTCAAAATAAGTATAGTCATGTCATTTTAAATCACAGAAAGGGGTTTAACAGTGACGTTCAAATTTAAATTTTGAGTATGTCTTAGAATTGAGGGCATTGTTTAATCCATGGAGACGTGAATCTTTGATACTGACTGTTAATTGGAAGAGGAACATGGTTATGGTAGCCTCGGCCGGCCACAGCGCACAAGGACGCGCTAGCGTGGTTCTCTTACATGTACACTAGCTGACCTCCATTTCAACCTCGGCGATAGGATAATTATAAGCGCCTTGCCCCAACGATGTTAATCAACATGGCCAGTCGTTTTGTGCCTCCCGCCGCCCAGAAGAATCAGCACATGCCAAAGGAAAGGTAGATCGGCGCGCCCTTTGCTATATTGTACGACCATATTGACTTTTTCAGTGCGACTGTTGGTAAACCTGCGCGACGCAGTGATCGCATACGAGCAGCAAACGGCGAAGGCTCCAAGTTTCGAACTGGTACTAAACAGCAGGTCGGAATCTCAAAAAAGCAAGAGGTATGCTTATATCGGGTTTGACGTTGTCAATGATCCAACAAATCTGATTTATCTGAATTCTTAGAAATAGGCCTCCACAGTAAGAAGCCGCATTCCAGACATCAAGCGTCCTCCACCGATCGAACAGCCAAGAAAGCGCCCAAGAACTCAAGACCCTCCAAACTCTTGCGAGCAGACTGAGAGGCAAAAGCGACATCGAAAAGACGAGACTCCACCCTTCCACTCTTTTCTCGAGCAAACTCCACGAGTACAAACAAAACGGCAGACAATCAGCGAGGCTCGGCTTGGCTTTTGGAGAGAGGAAGGAAGGTGGCCGACAGAGGAACAAGAGAAAACAATGGATCGATTCCGAGACATTGTGCAGCATGCACTCCCAAGGAAGAGATCGAAGTCTTTTCTACGTCGCAAGCGATCGGATGCTGGTGTAAGCACAGAAACGGCTCAAACGCGAACACCAAGCGATCAACATTCGCGTGAACAGAAGAGTGCTCCATACAGACATCCGCGGTATGAAGGTCAACTCCAGAAACGCGGTAGTTTTATGAATGACCATGATGAAGGCATTACTGAACAGAGTGAAAAGCTTTTGGCAACACTTCTGAAAACGCCTCGAAAGCCACCCGAAAACACCCTTTTCTCAGACGATTCTTTATTTAAAAAGACCTGCAAAAGTCTCCGAGGTGAGAATGAGACTAAGGTGATTCTCCGTATCTCAGGACTTATTTTTCCTTCTGCTGAGATACTGGCGGATTGTGGAGCGAAATATCTCGAAGTTCTTAGAGAGACTACGAATGCGGGCTGGATTAATGCCATTCCTTTTTTTGGGCCTCGTCCGCAACCAGACTTTGATCTTGGATTCAAAAGAGAAGCGTTTAATCGAGAGCAGTTCCAAAAATTACAAATGCTTATTGGCAACGAACTCGAAGACTGCTCTTATATCGCAGCCACGTATAATATGTACCTCCCATTCTTTACCAGTGAGGTAAAATATGGAGCATCTGCATTTGATATTGCCGATCGTCAGAATCTCCACAGTCATACCGTTTTATTACGCAACCTGGCAGAACTCTTTAAGCTTGTAGGTCGATTACATGAGCTTCATCGAGAAGTCAGTAGCTATTCAATATCTCACACCAATGAATATATGAGGATTTGGGCGCATTATCTATTTGTCAAAGGAGAGAATTATACGTTTCATCGACGTTCAGTCGCGAAATTTGATTTTTCACCAACAGTGGAGGGCGATCAAAGGTAAAAAACGTGGACCTTTGCCATGAATGTCTTCGACCTTTGGGTTCCCGATCATTTTGAAAGAATCTGCTCCGTCATCAATATGCTACCAGCTGGTTTGGATTTCGAAATTTCCGATCTGTCCCGACCTCAATACTTGGATCCGGAACTGGCTTCCTCACACTCTGGACTTTCCCAGCAGATTGAGGGTTATAGCCTAGTTGTTGATGAAGAAGCAGTGCCAGACAGTCAGCTCAGCAACCAACTAGTCACCCCCAATACAATAACGACCGGGTCCAACAAACCCAAAAAGAAAAGGGCAAAATAATAAATTACATTTGCCACTCAAACTAGACAACCTCTTACAATACTTATCAGACAACGCCAATCCATTGTAACCGCACAAACAATCGTGGACGTCTGGAAATGGATGAGAATCTTACACATTGGAAAATCGAATTGTACATCCTGCTTTTTGTCGTTCCTACCGTCCTTGGTGAACCCAGGGTTCGATAAAGCGGTTTGGACATCCGCCACCTAATCTGTGTAATATACTGCTATCTAAACGTTTGTATTCACCTATTATTCAGGAATTTTTAACCAGTATATGGAGAACATAGTACGGCTCGTCTTACCCACTTAACTGGGTATACTTCGAGTGCTATCCCTGAATCGCGGCACGCTAAACACGCACCCCTTTTCCTTAAAGAAAGCCAATCCACCGTCAAGTTATAGTTCAGGCTGTCACAGGAAGGCTGTGACTTCGGTGAATGCAAACATTTTTTGTGTAGATGCGTCTGTATCTTATGCTGTGGTTACTTTGTGCGCTGGTCCTGGACGGCATGATTTGTGCTATGCGTACAGATTGTGAAGAGGTACGCTTTGTCGCTATATTCCTTGGAATGATCTACAGGTTGGACTGTGGCGGAGTGATCCCAGAGGAACTAACTTGATATGACATTGATGTCCGCTTCAGTGACGGTACCGCACGTTTGCAGCTAAGGCGGCGCGTTTATAACCCTGTTATGTTAGCGTGATTTAGTAAAGTTCTAGTCTATAAGAATCGTCTTGTCCTGTCCCGTCCCGTCCTGTCCTGTCTTGCCCTGTCTTGCCCTGTCTTGTCCTGTCTCGTCCTTTCCTATCCTGCCCGTACTGTAGCATGTCTGTACAATCCAACGACTGGCTTTTGGAAAGCCTGGAGAGAGAAAGAATAACATTCGACAATAACAAACACTCTTTATCTACTCATCAAAAATCGGCGCTTCAAAAATTTTTGGATTTATTGTAAGAAGATCGTGCGAAATTCGAAACCCGATCAAAACAACGCCAGAATGTAAGACTTCGAGCACGTATTTTACTCGATGATATCTTCAATCACGTAGAACGTGATGTCTTTGTCCTGTTCATTTTTGCCATACCTATTTCAAAAATGCATCAAATAAAGCCAAATTCAATCAATGAGCTTCAGGAATGGTGGAAAAATGTTGAGCATCCGCAGGGACTAGCGAGCGTAGCTGAAGAAGATTGCAAATATAGACTGATCGGCTCTTTAATAAAAATCGCATCGGGTAAGGAAACAAGTCTAGTAAAAGTAATATCTACTGATTTCTTTTAGAATCTTCTGGACAAGTTCAAAGTACAGTGAGATTACCCGTCACTGACTCCAGTGACGTCATGGCACCACACGAACAAGAGTACTTAATACACGGACAAAATGTAAGTTGGAATCAAGCATGTTTTTATCAAAATCCAGTACCAACAAATAGACATGAGTAAGAGACCTCTTGTTTATGTGATGTTAAATTGATTTGGCTCCAGCAATTGGCTATAGATGTTCTGAAGTACCAATTATCAATATGCCACTGTTGGGTAGTCTTATTTACCCGGCTATGCAGGCTAGCAAGCAGTGGCAATTTGAGCGTAACTTAGGAGGAAAAATGACCACGGACTGTGTGAATGCGATCGTACCCGAAAGTCGAGAAAATGATATCTCTATTACATTGGTTGTTGGTCACAAGAAGGGGCTCGAATTGATTGAGAAAATCCAATTCATTGCTATGTAAATCTTATAGTTGCAGCTATAACGCGAACCTTGAATGTGGCTGGAACCACATTTTCCCCATCCTAATTCTCGTTTTTGTGCTCCCAGAATGGTGGAGAATTCATGGAGACATTAGGATTGTATATCATTATTGATTTGCCTTTGCCTTTGATCTTTCTCTCATAATCCACACCATCGAAGAGCTTGACCTCTATCCATTCATCAGTCCCAGCAAGGGCTTGATGTCCAACCTGAAACCCGTCTGGGTCAGTATTTGAGCTTCACCTTTTGTATGTGGTATCAACCTTACATACAGACATATTCAAAACCTCGCAGTCCTACAATGCAGGGTCTGAGTGGACTTTGCGTGGTACCTTCTTTTTTTGCATAGAGCGTCAGAAGCTTCATAGACATATATCAGGCCTGTATCTCCCTCTTTGGTTGTAGATTTGTCTACGAGTTTTGGCTCCTAGGCGGGATGGGAAAGCTGTCAGAGATAGCGCTCGAAGATTGGGGAGCTTTTATCGCATCCGGAATATAGAAAAGCCATAACTCTGAAAAGTGATTAGCAAAATGTTGACAATCAACCTACAAAAGACCAAAAGCGTACATTACAATAGCTGAGTCGAATATGATCGCTGAAGTCGATTTGATTTGATTTGATTTGATTTTTCTCCTACTCCCTTTCAGGCCTAGCGCTCAGGCCTATGTGGGGATCTAGCTGATTAATCTAACATGTGTCTTACAACCTTTGGTACTCTTTTGTCAATCTAGACCATAACCAAAATAATTATATAAACTGTTTCTTTTTCTGATCTGAGTTCTAGGATGTATTTTAGAATGATACCAATTTTGCTGAAGGTCTGATATTCTATTTGCCATTCAGAAATCGTTTTCACAGTTTATTTCTTTTATCATTGTTCTTTCGTGTTCTGTAGATATTTGGTTTGAATTACAAAAGAAAGTGCTTTTTTGACAGTTTATTTATCTGATTTTCAGCTTGTCAAAGGCCCATCTAGTGCCTCTGATGTATATATTCCCAGCATTACTGCTGCGTGTGATATTTGCCTATTATTTGGCCATATATCTTTGCGCTCTTTTGCCCACTGAGGGCAATATTGAAGAAAATGCTCGATTATTTCAAATTCGCCACATTCGTATAAATCGCTCTCAGTTCTATTGATTTTGTATAAATAATTGTTTAATCTGTAATATTCTGATCGTAATTGAATTAAAAATGAGATTTTTTTTTTATTCAATTCGTCATACATTCTTCTAATATATTTATTTGGAATAATCGCGTTCCGTATATATAAATTCCTATTATTTATATCTCTTTAAAATTGTATATATTTATTCTTTTGGGAATTTAAATAATCTTTTTAAATTGAATTTGTTTTTATTATTTTATTTATCGGATTACGGCCTTTTTCTATTATTATTTTTATCAGTCTATATATTCTTTCATTTTCTTCATAATTTCTGTATATTAGAATCCAATGAAATTGAATCGGAATTTCTTTTTATTTAATTATTCTGAATAAATTATATATATTCTAAAATAATTCGTATTTTTTAAAAAATCTTTGGATTATATAGAGAATTTCTTTATTATCTGAAACGATTTATATTATATTGAATTTTTTTTATAAATTTGGGAGTTTGTGAATTATTATATTAAAGACCTTTTTGATAATTTCCAATTTGATTTTTATTGATATCGATTATTTATTTCGGTCTATTATAAAGGATTTATGGAATTTATAAAAATAAGACGTATAAAAATTCAATTCTATTAGATCATTTCTGACCGACCCATTTATAAAAAATATTTTTATATAATACTGAATTATGTATAAAATATTGAAAAATATTATAACTATTATTTATCATGAAGATTTGTTAAAGATTGGAATTATTTCAAAATTTTCTATCTATAATGACTGACATAAATTTACTATTATTTTTAAAAATGATTAAAATCTTTTATTCTAATTTAATTTTTTAAGAAAATTTTCAATAAATATGATTTTTTAGATATATGTATAATTTGATCCAAAAATATTTGATATTTTTTAAAAGGCGATTTTGAATTAGATCTAATTCTGTTTTAATTATGATTATATGATATACCGCTGTTCGGAATATTCTTATAATTATGAATATTTCTAATTTTATTATTCTTTCAATTCTACGTTATATTATTCTGATGGATTTAGGATACCAGATGGAGGTTTTATAATCTGTGTTTGATATTATAATAATTTTAAATAATTATCGAATTATTTTTGATTGAAATTTTTGAAATTATTTTAATATTAGAATTATTTTTTCATTTCTTTTAGCCGTTTTTATTATATGAATTCGAAAATTAAATTTTTGATTAAAAATAATATCAAATAATTTGACTTTTATTAATGGTTAGATTTCTGTATCCATTATTTTAAATATAATATTTGAATTTATATATTTTATATTTTTTGAAAAATAAATAAATTGGATTTTTTCTGATTTAAATATAATTCCGTTATTATTTGTCCATTATTCTATTTTTAGAAGAATAATGATTTGAATTTAATATAAATTTTCCTTTTTTATATTGTCAATTATTTATATATTGAAATCGTCTATAAAAATAAATGAATTATTATTATTTGATATCCGTTTGGCTATCAAATTGGTATTATAGAATAAAAATAGAAATGATGATAATGGAAATTCTTATGAAAGATCTATATAAATGATTTTTTGAATATCTGATTTCTTTTCATTAATTATAATGGATATTTTTTTATTGAGATAGAAATTAAATATCTATTAGATTAATATCTTTGGAATATATTTTTATCGAAATTTTTGGACTAATATTTAAGAATTTATTCTATTATAAATTCTTTTAATATCGAAATTTATTAAAAATAATGTTTTTTTATATTTTTAGATTTAATGAATTTGTTCTATAAAATATTGAAAAATGTCGATTATGGATTTTTATTTTCTGATTTCAAAATATATTTTGGAAAATAGATTATATATTTTATTTAAATAGAATAATCATTCAATTAAAATTATTTTTAAAAATTTTTCTAATATGAATAATAATGAAATTGGATGATATATTTTGAATTATTGATAATCTGATTTATTTGATTTTCGTAATAAAATAATTCGAATTATTTTCTATTATTATAAAAAATATCTAATTTATAATGATATTTTGAAGAATTGAAGTATTTTATTTTCTATTATTGGTCAAAATTTTTGTCATATTATTATTGATAATCTATTTATTTCCACTGTTTTGAAGGATTTTATTTTCAATAATATTTTATGAATTTTTTCTTTTATTAATTCTGTTTATTAGAATTGATTAAAATTGTATTTCATTTTTATTTGATTCATATCTATTATCTGATTAAAGAATTGGAATAATAAAATTATGAAAATTTTTTTATTTATAATCGTTATTTTTTATTTTATATAAAATATTGATATAATTCCAAATTGATTTTATTTTTATGGATAAAGATATTTGATATTTTTTTAAATATTATTTATATTATTTAAAAATTTATATTAATATATACGTTTTTATTTTTATATTATATTATAGAATAATTTTCGAATTTTTTTTATTTTTTATTTTAAATGATTATTTTTATGACCGTAATTTCGGAATATTTTAATTTTATTTCTAATTTTTATATAAATTTGATGGAATAAAATGAGATTAAATATCTATTATCTTTTTTTATATAACGAGAATTTTAAAATTGGAATATGATATTATATAATTTTATTTATTATATTAATAAATTATTGAATTAAATTATTAATATTTTTTAATTATAATATTGAGAAATTCATTTTATTTATTATATGAATTATCGTCGAAATCTTTTTTCATATTTTTTTTTAATTGATTTATCGAATCAGCGGTTTTATTTTAAAAATAGATTCGTATATATTTAAATTGAAATTTATTTTAATTATTTTATAATTTTATTTATATATTGTTGATCAGATATCATATTTGATAAGATTTTGATATAATTCTATTAAAATAAATGAAAGATTGATTATTGATTCTGATTTATATATGAATGTGTCTTTTAAAAAAAATAATTATAGATTATATTTTTTTATAAATTATAAAATATCTATTTTTTGATTTTATTATATTATATTTCCATTCTAAAATTGATTATATTGATTGAAATCTCTGATTATTAGAAATTTATATATTAAATAATATAATTTTATTTATTTAATTATTTGAAAGATTGTGTTTAATATATTTGTGTCTACCGTTAATATACCATTAATTGATAGAATATAAACCGAAAAAATAAATAATATTTGATTTTTGAATTAAATTTTAATTATTATAATATCTGATAATGATATTTAAATCTGATGAATTTGGATTCTTTGATTGATATAAATTAAAATTTTAAATAAATATCTGCTATTTTTGATTTTCGTAGACTGAAATTGGATCTAATTCGGATATATTTATGGAATTATAATAATTTATTATTTTAGAATCTAAAAATAAAATGATTTCTGAAATAAAAATAAATCAAAATTTCTGAAATTTATATCGTTTAATATAATATATTATATTTCTGGCATTTTTTGTATATTTATTTATAGAATTTATAATTTTTTATTATTCATGAATTTGATATTTTTGGATTAATCTAATTCAAATTGAATAATTAATAAATTGCGAATAATGATTTTCAAAATAATTTATATAATAAATAAAAATTATGCAGTTTTTAATATTATATCCTTTTTTTGAATAATTTAAATATTTTTTTTGATTTTTATAATTTTTAATTATATGATTATATTTATTACATTTTTTATATTATATTGTATAAAATTTATGAAATTCGTTTATATAAATTAATTCTTTTTGAATAAATACGTAATTTTTGGCCAAAAAAGTATTCTTTTTTTTTATATAGAATATATTAGAAATAATTATACGATCCGTCTTTCAGATGGCTGATTGAGGCATCAAATAATTTGAATAAATAGATTATTCTTCTCATTAAATTAACGATAGAATTCATCAGATATTTTTTCTTTTTTATCTGAATTCTTTATTTTGAATTTATCCATTTTTAAGAATTTTATTTTAAAATATTCTTATATAATAGATTTTATTTTATCAAATTCTAATTCTGAAATATTTTTTTATAATTTTTTATTTTTAATTATTTATATTATTTATTTATTATTAAATATAAATTGGATTCGTTCTTTTTTTTTGAAAATCATTATTATATATTTAATATTTTTGAAATTTTATATAATTTATAAAATTTTATTCATTATTTTTTATAGATTTTTTATTTTTTTTATGATTATAATTATATTTCGTAAATTGAATTCTATATTTGGAAAATAATGAAGATTTTAAATTATCATTCAAATATTATTTGAATTTAAAATAAAACGGAAATTTGGATTTGAATCTAATGGCGTTATTATAATTAAAAAAGATAACATTTTTATATTCAAAATTATTGAAATATATAAACAGAATTGGAATAATTATATTTTTAAAAGGACTTTTTCTAAATCGTTAATAGTTTTTTGGAAATTTATTATCATATCCGCCATTTATTTAATTTATTCTGAAAATTTATTATTTTCCTTTTTATATTTTATTTTTATTTCTTTTATATATTATAGAATCTGAATTAATTATTTATTAATATATTTTTGGATTATCATTTTTTATTTTAGAAGAATTTGTTCGTTGGCCGTATTTTCACGTATTTTTATGAAAGATTTAATAATGTATTTGGATTTTATAATTCCGGTTCATTGGGATATGGAATTTGCGGATTCGTTATTAATTGCGTTTATTCTCGAATGCCTGCGCTTTCCAAGTACCATATACGCGTTGCGGAGAGATTAGGCTGATAGAGGTATCGATTCGTATTTGGTTTCGCCTTCTCCCGCCCAATAATAGGTAATTGAGCTGATACGCGTCGCCTCGCGGCGTGAGGACACCCACGTGACGTCCAATGCAGAATCCCAGTGCTTGCCACTACAGGAAATAGTGACTAGGCACGTAGGAGTCCCTTTCGCGCAGCCTTCCTCCGGTCGTTCGGTCAAAATCCCGTTCAATAATAGAGAAAGTACGACCGTATACTCATATATGAGCACGCTCACGTGCCGGACGCGTTTTCTGCCTTCTACAGGTGTCAGGCTGGTGAGGCTTCCAATAGGTCGAATTAATCCTGTATGATCCGCTCCGCTGAGGCTAAAATTGCTGTGCAATATGCAACCTTTTCACCCCCGATAGTTGATCGTGATTCCCTCCTGCAGGAGATGGTGGCCTGCAGAAGGTGGGGCTGACGGGTACCATCGCTGAAGTCTTCGGCGATTAACATCTCCGCTTGCCTTATGATGTCACATGATCAAGGTACCTACCTAGGTACCTAAGGTGAGCCTACCTCTCCAAAACAACCAAGCTCTGTTGCGATCACTGGCCACTCTTCTGACCTTCTCTATCCATATCTCACTTCTCATGAACGCTACAGGCATTTTTCGGATAGAGGTCTAAATTGATAGCATTAGCGCGCCGCGAATCGGGTATGATATTTATTTCCAGACTACACTCAGCGAGCACAACTAATTGCATTTTGTCTGCCCAGCCCATCGATTCCTCTCAGCCGTCGATAAGAACCACCCATAGCTAGCCTCCCCCCCAAAAACAAGTCTCATGCAGATGAGCTCAGACCAAACAACTCGAACCTCAATGCGAATTCGTGATCTCGATAACGTGCCCGGATTTACATCCTCTCCAACCAAGAACGCCCTGAGCACTACATATTTAAAGGCCCTAAAGCCGAACCACGTTGAAGAGACGGAGAATGCTTTTTCGCCAGTGTCCAACTCTTCCGAACGACCTGCCCGTCCATCTCATCGCGAGGATTGTATGCCGTGAAATGAATCGGCCTAAAGACTCAAGACAAAAACATATTAGAATCTTAACTACTGCACTGCAGTCGACAATTCCCCAAGATGATTGGACCACGCGAATCATTGCAGCTTAAACAGGAATACTCCAAATTCGAAGCTTTTTTCACTTTCGCCGAATAAATCCAATAAATCGTGTTGGAATTTTCAAATTTTGAACCGCGGCATTTTATTTCCGCACTTCCTCCATCATAATCCGAGCCGTGGCGGAGATGACATCCACAACACGTTCACCCAAAGTACTGGGCATTATCCCATGTGATGAAATTGGAGCAGGAGGAAAGAGGCCACATTGAAGTGAGGAATTGAAGTGAGGAATCTCAGGAAACGACAGCAGAGCAGCAGGGCTTATATGCTGTCGATTGTTGAATTCCGCTAGCTGACTAATTGCCTATTTAGGAAGCTTCTACAGTGGTAAGGCAATTTATTGTACCAACTTCAACTTCCGGCTCCGGCTATTGCTGCTGTGGATTGCTTACACTATCACAATGCACTGTAGGCGGCTTCATATCAAGGATCGCAAGAGATAGTGAAGATGCTTCTCAATGCTGGAGCAGATGTTCATGCTCAAGATGGCTATTATGGCAATGCATTGCAGACGGCTTCAGCTAGAGGATCGCAAGAGATAGTAAAAATGCTTCTCAATGCCGGAGCAGATGTCCATGCTCAAGGCGGCGAATATGGCAATGTATTGCAGACGGCTTCAGTTGGAGGATCGCAAAAGATAGTAAAGATGTTTCTTGATGCAGGAGCAGATGTCCGCTTAAAGCGGCGAGTATGGCAGTGCACTATAGGCGGCTTCATATAGAGGATCGTCAAAGATAGTGAAGATGCTTCTTGATGCAGGAGCAGACGTCCATGCTCAAGGGGGCGAATATGGCAATGCATTGCAGACGGCTTCAGCTGGAGGATCGCAAAAGATAGTAAAGATGTTTCTTGATGCAGGAGCAGATATCCGCTTAAGGCGGCGAGTATGGCAGTGTACTACAGGCGGCTTTATATAGAGGATCGTCAAAGATAATGAAGATGCTTCTTGATGCAGGAGCAGACGTCCATATTCAAGGCGGCGAGTACGGCGATATATTGCGGGCGGCTTCAAAATAAGAACAGCATAAGACGACGAAGAGGCTTTCGATCAACGATTACATTTATCCGCCTATTCAAAAGAAACGAAGGTGAATAAAATGTTAATAGATCCGATAATATTGTCTATTGAAATGACTTTCGAAATTCGTGATATTATATGAAAAGAAATGTTCAAATAATACAGATATCTTTAGCAAAAATGTCTTATTTTAAAAAAAGGTTATATATATGATGGAATATGAATAATGAAAATCTCTGATGATATTATTTGAGGTGAACAAACGATGCGATATGGGTATCAATATATAGGGTAATAAGGCTGTAAAAATAGTCGTGGCACGGGTTGGAACGTCTCATCACAATAAATATACCGAATACGCGCCGTGAAGGTTGGTCAGTAGACTCTGCACAGCCACAAATGGATAGCCTTGCCTAATTGACATAAATTGTACAATGTATGATTTGCTATAACGTCCCTCCCTGCGAAGCGAAAGACACCCCCAAGCGAAAGCATTCTCTATAAATCATTATCAATTTTCCACATTCAAACTTTCTAATTCTAAAATTTGATATCCAAATAATTCAGATATTTTTTCATTTTTGATTTATCTATCAATTTCGACTTTTATAATATGATTCGATAATATGTATTAAAAATTCCGTTATTTTCAAACGGATTAGATTGAATAAATTATATTAGAATCGAAAAATCGTTTTTAAATATAAAAATTATCGTATTTAAAAGAAATATAAATAAAGAATTATCCTATAAAATAAAATAAATAATTTATGATTTATTATGGATTAAAAAAGAATTTATAATATGATAATATAATCCGTCAAATATGACTACGGCGTATAGATTGTATAAAAAGATTGCGTTCAGATTAATATCGATTAAAAAGACGTATATATAATTCGCTAAAAATATATATACACCCTATCTATTTTTAAGCCACATCCAGTATTAGCTTATTATAGATATCATTTATAATTATTAAATAGATCTATAATAATTCAAATTTTATAACAATTTATTGATAATCTATTTTAATAGAGTCTATCACAGTTCTTTAATACATCCTACCATTTGACGCACGTTATATATACGTTTAATATACGATCTATATACAAATCTCATACATTTAATCATATCAAATTAAAAATATTCAAAAATTATAGAATTTGAAAAAAAAATATAAATTATTTATAATACATTTTTTAGAAATTCGCTTTTATCTGTTTATGAAATTATATATCAATTTAATTTATTTAAAGTGATATTAAAACGTAGATTAAATAATTTATTATACCGAAAATATATCGAAAATCAATTTTTAAATAAAATATAATAAAATATTGTAATATTTATATAGATCTATCTAACGATATTAATTCGAATAATAAAAATATCAATTTTAGATCATTCATATAATAGACGCCATTAATTTTGGTATATCTATATTTGATATAAAATTCACATATTTCTGATTACAATTCATTTTATTCATAATAATTTCAGTTTTTTTAACGCGTTTTATTCATATTTTTATAATATCTTTATAATTCATTATTTTCGCCTTTTTTAATATCATTAATTTAATTGATCAGTGAATTCTTATTTCGTTATTCATTTTAAATAAGAATCGATTTTGATCATGAAAAAAAACGCGTTCGGTAAAATATATTTGAACAATATTTACGAATTTCTATAACGTATAACACAAGCGAGTCGGCCACCCAAGCGAGTCGGCCACTTTTCCGCACTCTCGTACAACTCTTATTCAAATCAAATTTTCTTCACATTCTATCATGATTCAAGTCTGGAAAGAAAATGACCTTATTCTTGCATTTCAGACATTTCAAAAGAATTCTAAATTAAATATTCGTCGTGCGGTAATTATATATAAAATTCCTTATATGATATTTCAAAATCGATAATACAAAAAACCTTTATAATATGATATTTGATTTTATAATCAAAAATTTATTGAATTAGAAGAATAAATATTTATACGATATATATTTGATTTGAATTCATAATCATTTCTTTTCCGATATTATGATATTAAAAATATGATAAATCGATTATTATACGATTACGATATATTATATATAAATAAAAACTGGATTTCTAATTTTATACGATAATAATCTGAATTTCAGATACATTTTAATCATAAAATTAATTATTAAAAAATTTAATATAAAAATTCTGATAAATTTCATAAATAATTTAATTTTATATGATATATAATCGATAAATTTGATATTCAAAAAGAAGATATTTATAATTTTAATAAAACGGAATTTTTAATAGACCAAATTTCATCAGAAATAATTATTATCAATATTAAAAAATATAAAAAATTTTATATAATTTAATAAAATAATCGAAAATAAATGATAATAATTTAAAATATGAATATATTAAATTATATTATTCTATTATATATCATTATCATAAACAAAAATCATTTTTTATTTTGATATAAAAATAATCCATTATTATACAATTAAATAATTATTATATCAGATAATAATTGAATAATAAATAAATAAAATTTAGATTGAATTCAATATTTTAATCGATATATTAAAAGTCATATGATAGATATATATCATTTTTTTATTTTTAATGAATATAAAAATCATCATTTTATTGATTTTGAATTATATTATTAAAAGAATAATATTATTATATTTTATATATCTATTCATTCATTATATAAATTATAATTATTTGATATAAATTATTTTCGTGTATTAAAATATATATATGGTCAAATAATTGATAATCTCATATAAACGCATATTATTTATATTTTAAAAAAGGATTTCTTTCTAATATTTTATAAGATTTTTTAGATTATTATAATAGAATCAAATATTCAAAAAGATTTTCGAAAAATAGAATTTATATTATATAATTCAGAATATATGATTTCATAATTAGATATGAAATTATATATATCTATATTTTCAGAAAATTTTTTTGGGACCCTCCTTTTATAAAAATCAAAGATATTAAATAATTCCATTAAAACGCAATTTCAAATTAAATATATCAAAAATCGAATTATATGATATCAAAATAATTCTTCATTTAAATTTTTATCTATTATTGATCAATTTTTATATAATACGATTATAATAATATATTAATTGATTCTTTTAAAAGAAAAGATTGAAATATTTTATACGATAAATCAAAAATTTAATCGATATCAGAAAATTAAAAAAACCCGTTTATTAAAAGAAGAATCTCTTTTTATATAAAATGGACAGAATCTACAAATTCAGAAAAAGTCTCAATAAATAATATAACAAGAAATAGATGAAAATGATAATTATACAAAAATGTCAAAAATATATAAACGGCGATGTGATAATTATAACAAATCTGGACATAATACGCGCATTTGTATTATAATTAAAGATATATCTGAGAAAGAGAATTCTGAATAATTTAAAGAAATTTATGTTGTTATAGTTAAATTATTTGAGTTCTTTGTATGAGAGTGCGGAAAAGTGGCCGACTCGTTTGGGTGGCCGACTCGCTTGTGTTATACGTTATATATTTTTTTATATATTATATATTCATTTCGATGAATAAATGGATATTCTATTTAATCAGATTATATAATAAAATAAAAACCTCTGATATCGCTGATATTAGTGATATTTGAATTATTTTATTTTATAAACACGGATCTATTTTCATTTTATAGATTTTTGGATTATTTAATGAGACTGATTTCGGAATATTTCTAAATATTCTATCTGGATTAAATAGGAATAAATCAGTTGCAATTCATATAGTCTTGATATTCCTAAAAATAAACGTTCGTTCTCTTATAAGACTATATAAAAAAATAAAATATTCTTTACCGATAATATTGACATTTTTTTGATATAATCGTTCAATCTAATTATGATAAATTATTTTTAATGGATTAAAAAATCCAATATTATAAAACTGAAATTTATAAAAAATATGAAAAAGAAAACGATATAATATAATATTATTTTCAAAATAATATTCGAAAATTTCGAAAATTTCGTGTATTTCAAAGCCATTATTGATCAATATATATGATTTTTGATTAATCCGAATTCTAATCTGAAGATTAAATATATATTCAATTCATTTTAGGCTGATTTTAGAATCATTATAGCCAGTTTCAGAATACATGTAATATCATTCTGAAATAAAAAATATTATTCAATTATTACGATGGATGGTGGCCGGCCAAATGATTAATGATAATAAAAATCGATTATTTTTAGAGATATATTCGATCGCGATCATTATTATTTATTTGACATCTGTATTTTTATAATCCCGCGGATCATTTTTATTCATAAAAATTTTAATAAAACCGAATATATTTAATATAATTTCTATTTTATTCATATTATAGATATTCTCTGACAGAATAATTGGATTCTGTAATAATTTTTTAATCATATTAAATTAATGAATGATTTTATTATAAATATTATTTTCATAACGATTCCAATTTATTATTCTGATTCTTTTCATTTTAAATATCGGATGGCGTTTTTTAAAAATCCAAATTTAATTTTTATCTGAAAATTTGATTATTTTAATTATGGTAAAACGCTGATAAATGATACTGAAAATTAATGATAATAAATATTTGATTCATATAAAAATTTCAAAATCAGAAAGATATAATAAAAATTATATAAAGGCTTTTTCTTCTAATAGAATAAAATACCGTTATTTTGTTATATATTTTTTGATAATTATATATTCATGATTCCGGTATCATATCATAATCATTAGAATATTATAATCTTTTGCGATTATTGTGATATTTATTTTTTTTGAATTAATATAATTTTATAATACTGCCATCGTTGGATCTATCATAAATATAGAAAAGAAAAAGATTATTCATAGATTATGATAGAGATCAGAAAGGGACCAAATTAGATTCTAATAAAAGAATTAATTTAAAGACGCGTCTATAATTAATTAGCCGTCCTTTTATTTTTAAAAAATTTCTAATCATTTTAAATTATCGTTTATGAATAAAATCTGAATAGCCACTGGTTATTCTACTATTTGAGATGAATTTGATAATTCTTCCTATTGAATTAGAAAGAAGATTGGCCAAAATATTTGGAATATATCTTCGTTAATCATTTTTTATTATAATAATAGATGAATCATATTATTGGCTTTTTTATGATTTTAATAATTTGAATTTCTATTGATAAATAATATTATCCAATTGGCGAACGTGGTTTGTAATTAAAATAAACTGCCTGCCGTTCAGCTGAAATTAGAATATTCTACCCATACCAATATTTATTATATAAATATATCTGTTTATAGATAAATAATAATAATCTAAATATAAATTTATATTGAATTCTATCGATTTGAAATAGATTTTTATATATATATTATGATATTTTTATTCTTTTTATCATCGTTTTTTTTTATTATTTCTATTTTATATCAATTAAATGAATCAGATATTGGTAATAGAAACGGATGATGAGTCAAATCTAATTAATAAAATGGATTTTTATTTATTATTATTTAATGGAAATGATATACGCGATTTATTCATTTTATATATTTTCAAAGATTTTATATAATATTTGAATTATGAATATTAGAAAGATGGATTATCAGTGGTCAAATTATATGAGATATTTGATTTTATTGGCGGAATTAATACAGGCAGATGAATTTCTGACCGGGATATATGAATAGTCTGCTAATTGAATTAGATTAATCATAATTATATTGAATTGACTGAAAATGATGATAAATGCCTATATTGATATATATAAGGATCTAATAAAATCGGTATTCGAAAATAAATTGAATTGATTTTTTATAAATTGGATAAAAAAGATATAAATATAATTCAATTCTAATAAATTGAGAAAAATAATCGAAAAAGTGATTATTGATAATGATATTTTAATCGAAACGTTATTTGATAATAGATAAAAACACGATTATTAGATATAAATAAAAAGATATAATATATTATATTATATTTATAATAATCAATTTTATATATATCATAATATACGAAATTATTGATATAATATATTTTCGAAATTATTTTTTATTTAATAAATTCAATATTTTAATAATGATCTATGAAATTGTATTGGTAATATCAGTGATGACCGGTTTTTTCGATTTTATATATATCAGAATATAAAAATTTGAAAATGGAATATTCGGAATAAATAATCCGGTTGAGAAAATAGAAAAGAAGATAGCCAATATCTGATATTCGGAAAATCGCGAATTATAATCGCTGATTAAATATTTTGTATTTATAGGGACAGGAAATTCAGATAAAAAGGCGATTTAGAATAATATATTGAAATTCTTATCGAAAATATTTATATAATTAATGATAAAAATGAAGAGGATAAAAAAATGAATGATTATAAAATGGATGTGTTTTTTTGATGAAAGGCGATATTTTTGATTGAATGTTGAATAAAATCTGTAGAATGTAGGATTGGTAGAATATAAGAAATAAAGCAGAATTAAGGCGGTTATGTAGGAATATCTAAATCACGTATAATAAAATACGTATGTGAAAGAATATATTATAAATCTGAAAAAGAAATAGAATATATATATTAATGATTTTACGTAATATATAATCGTATATTGATAATTTATAGATTTTATAAATATCGTATTTGAAATTGTTATTAAAACGAATTTCATTTGATTTTTTAATATAATAAATATTTACGTAAAAATAGAAATATATTATTTATATCATTCGATTTTAATTGAATATAATTCTTTTGTTTTTTAGTAAATATAATGATTATTAATTTATCAATAAAATCGCGCGTTTTTTATAATATCCCTTTTTTTTAGAATCGCCGGTTTATTGGTTATGATGAATTATTCGAATTATTATATAAAAAGATCTCTAATAATTATGAAAGTCAAAAGATTATTATTACTGATTTTGATGGTATAAATAAAATATAAATTGTATTCGAATTTGTTTATCAAATCCGAAATAAAATGTCTGATTATTCGATTTTTTGAATTTCCGTTATTAATAAGAAAGATTTAGAATAAATATATACTGATATTGTATAAAAATTTTAGATTATAAAATGGAAAGAAAAAAGAATTGATAATAAAATATTATTATAATATTATTTGAATCAGAAAAATGCTGATTATTAGATACTGATTTTTGATAATATAAATGATATTGATATATGATTTAAAAAAAATAATCAGATAAAAATTTTGATTGATCAATTATTGAAAAATGATTAAAAATATATTTTATTTATTTTTCATGATTAAAAAATGATAATTAAATTTGCGTATTAAAAGATTTATATAATAATAAAATTAGATAAAAAAATGATAAGATAATTATTGGATAATTATTTTATTTGAAAGAAATTTATAAATAATATATAGAATATGATAAATTTATTGAATGAATTTGTCTTTTTATTTTTGGCTATTATATAGACAATTGTTTATATTAATAAGAATGATTTTATATTAATAGAATATTCAGAATTATTGATAGAATAAGAAGAAGATAAAATTAAATTATTGAATAAGGATTTTGAAAATGAAAATAAATATCATGAAATAAAGAATCTAATTATGATAATATAATTAATATTATTTAAATAAATATATGATAATAATCATTTTATAATGGAATATCTTTTTTTTATGATATATATCGAATTGATAAATATATTATAATCAATATTTCTAATAAAAAAATTGCGAATATATAAAAAGAAAATGATTGGAATATTCAAAATATATTCATTTATAATTGAAAAAATAATTAAAAGAATATTAGATATATATTAATTGATATATTTAATTATATAAAATTGGTTATATAAAAGAAATAAATTGATAATATAAATGATGAAAATAAAATAATAATTAAATAAAATATTTTTTAATAATAATTATATTAATCAAAATATATGAAAATTCTATTTATTTTATATAAAATGTATTCTGAAATATAAAATATATAAAAAAGAAAAGATAAATATTCGAATAAAATTCTTTTAGAAATTTGTAAATTATTTGAATGAAAATGGAAAGTATAATAAGGTAAAAATTGCGTATAAAAAGTTGATGAAGGCCAATAAAAGAATATTAGATGAGGAGTATCCTTTTACGCTGGTTAATATGACCAATCTCGTATTGATATTTTGGAATCAAGGCCGATGGAAGGAGGCTGAAGAATTAGAATTGCGAATGATGGAGACGAGAAAGAGGGTATTGGATGAGGAATATTCTTTTATATTGACCAGTATGGCCAATCTCGTATCGATATACAAAAATTAAGGCTGATGAAAGGAGGCTGAGGAATTAGAATTGCGAATGATAGAAATGAATTTGAAAATGCTGGGCGAGGAGTATTTAGATACGCTGACCAGTATGGCCAATCTGGTATCGACATTTTGGAATCAAGGCCGATGGAAGGAGGCTGAGAAGCTGGATATACGAATGATGGAGACGAGAAAGAGGGTATTGAATAAAGAATATCCTTTTACGCTGACTAGTATAGCCAATCTTGTATCGACATATAGGAATCAAGGCCGATGGAAGGAGGCCGAGGAGTTAGAATTACGAGTGATGGAGACGAGAAAGAGGGTACTAGGCGAGGAGCATCCAGATACGCTGACCAGTATGGCCAACCTCGTATCGATATATAGGAATCAAGGCCGATGGAAGGAGGCCGAGAAGTTAAAACTGCGAATGATGGAAATGAGAAAGAGGGTACTGGGCGAGGAACATTCAGACACGCTGACCAGCATGGTCAATCTGGCATCGACATTTTAGAATCAAGGCCGATGGAAGGAGGCCGAGGAACTGGATGTGCGAATAATGGAGACGAGAAAGAGGATACTAGGCGAGAAGCATCCAGATATACTGACCAGTATGGCCAATCTCGTATCGATATATAGGAATCAAGGCCGATGGAAGGAGGCCGAGGAATTAGAACTGCGAATAATAGAGACGAATTTGAGGGTATTGGATGAGGAATATTCAGACATATTAACCAGCATGGCCAATCTGATATCGATATTTTGGAATCAAGGCCGATGGAAGAAGGCCGAGAAATTGTAAATAAAAGAATTTGAAATATATTCGAGAATATTAAACGAGGAGTATTCTTCTACGCTGACCAGTATGGCCAATCTCGCATCGACATTTTGGAATTAAGGCCGATGGAAGGAGGCCGAGGAATTACAAATAAAAGAATTTGAAATATATTCAAGAGTATTAGACGAGAAACATCCAGATACACTGACCAGCATGGCCAATCTGGCCTTTATTTGGAAGGAATAAGGCCGCGATGAAGACACTATCAATCTAACAAATGACTATTTTCGATTGAAAATTGAGATTTTGGATATTACACATTCTGATATATTATTTTTATCAAAAATATTTGATAATTGGAAAATGGAAAAATTAAATATAATATAGATCTAAATTTTTAATTATTATAAATAACCAAAAATGAATAAAAATATATCAAAATAAATCAAATAATATGAAAATTATTATATCTGATAATTGGATATTAATAATATCTTTAATAGATATTAAATATGACTAAAATATAGATAAAATGTGTATATATTTAAAACGAATTATATATAATATGATCTAATGATTTCACTTTGCCGACAGGTATTAATTTTGATACAATCTTTCTATACGATTAGCGCGTCGTAATCCCGCTTGACCAATTATACCATTATAATATAAAATCTTTATTAATCCGTAATAAATTATAATCGTCTATATTATTTTATAAAAAAAATTTTTATTCATTTTTTTATCAAATAGAATAATTTTGGAATTATTGAATGATTTTTTGATATTAATACAGCATATCTTATCTAATTTATTCAAAACTGACAGAATTTTTAACACGTATTATCGAGCCATTCTAAAGATTTCAAAATTGACAAATAATTCAGATATCAAAAGCGATTTAATCTATCAAGACGCCGAATTTCAGAATTTGAGAGTTTGAATGTGGAAAGTTGATGATAAATTATGGAGAGTACTTTCGCTTGAGGGTGTCTTTCGCTTTGCAGGGAGGGACGTTAGGCGTAAAGATGAGAACTATTGATTATATATAATTTCATCTCATTATCTAATGTGGTTGTGGAGATAATTAATTCTGAATGCTTGGTGGTGAGAATTAATTTGAGTGTGCATTGTGTGGGACCGTGCACACGGTGGTGGATACTCCTAAAAGTTCAGCCCAATAGGAAACATTAGGGTCCACATAAGACCTTTGTTGATTCGCTCTCTCGATCCAATCTTTTCGGTCATCATACCATTTCAAAACAGGACCTCTGATTACGCGTTCAAAATTCGGTCTTGAACCACGGCCGGCAGATATTTGGAATACATTAAAGAATTGAAAGATATCAGTGGTGATATCATCATTTCATTATATGTAATCGAAAAAAGGAATACGTTATAATATCATAAAAAATAAGATCTGAAATTGGTGAGGATTTAAAAAATAGAATAAATCCAGTCTTTATAAAATATGATATGTATTATACATTGATTGAATAATGGATAATAATATGATATTTATTTTGAAATATAAGACCATTTATTGATCTATCTATTGATCAATTCATTAGATTGATTCAGTTTAATCGTGATTTTATATATTATTGGCGGCGGTCTGAAGAATTAATTATTATTCAATCAAATAATAATATTAAATAAATTTTTTATAATTTAGAAGAATATTTATTATTCAAATTTTATTATTATATTGAAAAAGAAATAATTAATATTATGAATTTTTAAAGATTTAATATATAATTTTTTATTAGATTAATATAAAATAAAATTTTTAAATCACGGCGTTTTATTTTTATGATTTTTAAAAATTAAATATTATTTTTTATTTAAAATAAGAATTAGAATATTAATTATTCAGAATATAATAATGAATTTATAAAATTCTGATATTCTGATGAAAGAAAAATTCCGCGATTTATTTTTAAAAAAAATATGAATATTTTTATTATTTCAAATTTATAAATAATCTGTCTTTTTTTTTTAATAAATCACGAATGATATATTAAATTATATTAAAAATACGATTAAAATATAATAAAAGGATTATTTTTATAGAATGATTGAATAAAAATGATGGATATTATTATTAAAAACGAATGAAAAAGATTAATATATGATTTGATAATGAATTTAATAATAAATTATGATCGGATTCCGTCTGAATTCTGAATGAATAAATATAAAATTGATTAATGATCAGTCGCTGATAAATCAGATATAGAAATGGAATTGGTTTTAATAAAATTATTATTTTTATTTCTGATCTGACGAGAATTGAATCTTTATTTCTGACGATATTTTCATTATATTATAAAATTTATAGAATTATTTTTTACGGATCAGAAAAAAATAAATTTAGATAAATATAAATAATGAAAATTATTTATAATAAAAGATGATAATTCAAATTTATTTTTATAATATCAGTCTGATATAAATGGACCCTTTTTATTTATATTATAATTATTATTTGATATATTATTTGAATATATTTTATATACAATTTTTTTATATATAATTTTATCATTTTGATTTTCTATATAAAATATATTATTCAAATTATTATAATATATTATGAAATTGTCATATTCTAAATAAAATAATATTTCGATATAATTTAATGATAGAAAAGATAATATTTCAATATAAATATCTTTTATAATATTTGTATTATCTATTATCAAATTAGAGACTGCGATTGATTTATATAAAATATCGTATATTATATCGGATATGGATTGATATATATTAGAATTTTTAAATATCAATGGTAATTCTATAAATGTCAAATCGGATTCAATTAAATCATAGATAGATAAAATTTGTCCAATATTTTCTATTATTATTATTTATTTATCAATTATCAAAATATTAAAATTCATAATATTTTTTGAAATAGAATAAAAAGATATTGAAATTGAAATTTCGTGGAATATATTATTAATATCAATATTTTATTTTTTATTTTATATATATTTATCAGTGAATAAAAATATCTGAATGGAATTTTATTTTTATAAATCAGATAATCTAATTTTAATAATTTTATAGATATAAATTGTAAATTCTTTATTATTCTATTATCTATCATAAAATTGGTCTATTATTATTATAATTATATAAATTGAAAAATTATTTTAAAATATTATTTAAAGATCTATAAATTCATGGATTAATATATTGGTTTTATTAATAAATATTTAAAATTAAATCATTTTTGAATAAAGAATTATTATTAATAGAATTATTTTTAAATGGATTTTCTGATATTTCAATTTCGGCCTGATTTAGGAATTTATCGAATTTATATAATATATCAGATTTTGATAAAAAATATTATTTCAATTTTTGATATAAAAATTTAGAATAAAAGATTATTTTATTTAATTAATTGGGAATTTTAAAAAAGAATGAAATTAATATAATTTTTATTATGAAAATATTATATATAGAATAAAAATATGAGAAGAATATGAAAGGAATATAAAAATATAAAAAAAGAAATAGGAGAAAAATGTTATTGAATACGAATTTTTGGGAATATTATTTT
Organism: Astrothelium macrocarpum; assembly: GCA_021030915.1. Taxonomy (NCBI): domain Eukaryota; kingdom Fungi; phylum Ascomycota; class Dothideomycetes; order Trypetheliales; family Trypetheliaceae; genus Astrothelium; species Astrothelium macrocarpum. The sequence goes on along the minus strand of JAGEMR010000180.1, from coordinate 1,914 downwards.
ATATAAAACTGCTGTTCTGATATAACCAACCGATCGATTAAAAATTTATTTTAAAAGATACGTTTATATGATCTTCGTAATTTTTATTCTAATAGATTTGTATTATATGATTTGGCAATCTTTAGAGGGTATAGGCCGTATAGGCGGTATCAGCGTTAGGCCATTTTTAAGTCAGATTATTCAAATCTAAAGTCATTCAGTTTCTAACGGTATTGGCGGCGTCTTCGGTATCATTGGAAATTGCGCATCATTATAGAATATCACATATACGTATAAGCCGCCTCGTCAAATCGGATTCATGGCGTTTTTATAAACGAATCTCTGATCGGCCATCTGATTAGATTTATCGCGATGATCATTTTCGCCAGTTAAAATATGATGTAATCCCACATCTGTCCTACAGTCGCTCACACGTCCGATTGTCCTGAAAAGTCCAGTCTTTATATCATCTCACGCCTTATTATTGGCCATATTCAAATGAAATCAACATCTCATATCCCTGTCAATTATATCGTTCTTTTCTTTTAATGCATATTTAAACATTCTGAATTATATTATCATCAATGTTAATATTCAATAAGGTAGTATATGATCTTTTATTATCATATATCAGTCTTTTTTGAAATATAATATTTTAATATAATATCCGAATTGTATAATATTATCTAATCAGCATTATTTTTGGTGGAAAAGAGATTATCAGAATTATATATTTTGATGATAAAGGCCGTCATAAAAGAAAAATATACAGAATCATAATTATATCCCATTTTAATATTGAAATTGGTAAATCTCATAATAAATCTGAGAAAGATTTTTCGTAGAATTATGAACGATTAAAAATTGATAGAATGATATCAAATTTATTAAAAAAAATGATCATAATATAAAAGATGATATTGGTGTGATTATTGAATATTCAATTAATTGGATACCATTATTAAAATAACGAATATGAGGTGGCTATCAGATATACGATGTGTCATATCGGTCAATAAATTAAAAACAGATGAGAATCTGCGCCATTAAAAAAGGGGGAAAGAATTGAGAATAAAATAGAATAAAAGAAGTGGACGACGTGGAATCTTATAGAGAACCGGCAAGTCCTGTGGGCCGTCCCATCTATGCCGTATCAGGTCAGCCACCTGCTTAAAGAGGCAACCCCACTTTCTTAATCCGATTTCGCCGTGCTCAGAATTATATAATAAATAAAATATTAAATAAATATCAAAAAATTAAAAAAATTTAATTATATATTGATGGATTATTTAATATTTCAAAAATAAATATATTATAATTATAAAAAAATATTATTGAAATTAAAAAAAATGATATATATAAAAAGAATAATCATATAAATGGTAAAAATCTGTATATATAATATTATCATAATTATAAATAATTTAAATATTATATATAAATCTGTTAAATAAATTTTTTAATTTTAAAAAAAAAATAATGATTAATTATAATAATTATAATAAAATATTATTATATTAATAAAAAAAAAATTTTTATAATTGGATATGAATAATCTATTTATTATAATAATTTATTTATTATATAAATATATTAATATAAAATTTAAATTAATTAAATTTATTAATTTAAATAAAATTTTTAAAAATTCGTTTATAATGAAATCATAATATATTTATATTTTGAAAATTATTTTAAATATTTTTTTTAATATAGTTTTATTATATATTTGAATAAATAATTCAATTTATTTTATTTTAATTATATATTATATATTAAATCATAAAAATATAATTATTTTATTTATATAAAATCGTTCAAATATAAAAAATATATTCATATTAAATGATTAAAATATATATAAATAATAAAATAATAATATTATAAAATTAATTTTTTTATCTATATAATATTTAATAAAAAAAATTTATATAT